>CM017563.1:1154082-1312234 GCA_007844125.1 Sinonovacula constricta | reverse complement strand
ACCTTCTTGCTGGAATCTGTCTGATCAGGCCTGGCTTGAGCAAGTAGTGTGGATACTGATCAGACACCTCTTGCTAGAATCTGTCTGGTCAGGCCTGGCTTGAGCAAGAAGTGTTGATACAGATCAGACACCTCTTGCTGGAATCTGTCTGATCAGGCCTGGCTTCAGCAAGTAGTGTGGATACAGATCAGACACCTCTAGCTAGAATCTGTCTGATCAGGCCTGGCTTCAGCAAGTAGTGTGGATACAGATCAGACACCTCTTGCTAGAATCTGTCTGATCAGGCCTGGCTTCAGCAAGTAGTGTGGATACAGATCAGACACCTCTAGCTAGAATCTGTCTGATCAGGCCTGGCTTCAGCAAGTAGTGTGGATACAGATCAGACACCTCTAGCTAGAATCTGTCTGATCAGGCCCGGCTTCAGCAAGTAGTGTGGATACAGATCAGACACCTCTAGCTAGAATCTGTCTGATCAGGCCTGGCTTCAGCATGTAGTGTGGATACAGATCAGACACCTCTAGCTAGAACCTGTCTGATCAGGCCTGGCTTCAGCAAGTAGTGTGGATACAGATCAGACACCTCTAGCTAGAATCTGTCTGATCAGGCCTGGCTTCAGCAAGTAGTGTGGATACAGATCAGACACCTCTTGCTAGAATCTGTCTGGTCAGACCTGGCTTCAGCAAGTAGTGTGGATACAGATCAGACACCTCTTGCTAGAATCTGTCTTGTCAGGCCTGGCTTCAGCAAGTAGTGTGGATACAGATCAGACACCTCTTGCTAGAATCTGTCTGGTCAGGCCTGGCTTGAGCAAGCAGTGTGGATACAGATCAGACACCTCTTGCTAGAATCTGTCTGGTCAGGCCTGGCTTCAGCAAGTAGTGTGGATACAGATCAGACACCTCTTGCTAGAATCTGTCTGGTCAGGCCTGGCTTGAGCAAGTAGTGTGGATACTGATCAGACACCTCTTGCTGGAATCTGTCCGGTCAGGCCTGGCTTGAGCAAGCAGTGTGGATACAGATCAGACACCTCTTGCTAGAATCTGTCTGGTCAGGCCTGGCTTGAGCAAGTAGTGTGGATACAGATCAGACACCTCTTGCTGGAATCTGTCTGATCAGGCCTGGCTTGAGCAAGTAGTGTGGATACAGATCAGACTCCTCTAGCTAGAATCTGTCTGATCAGGCCTGGCTTCAGCAAGTAGTGTGGATACAGCTCAGACACCTCTAGCTAGAATCTGTCTGATCAGGCCTGGCTTCAGCAAGTAGTGTGGATACAGATCAGACACCTCTTGCTGGAATCTGTCTGATCAGGCCTGGCTTCAGCAAGTAGTGTGGATACAGATCAGACACCTCTTGCTAGAATCTGTCTGATCAGGCCTGGCTTCAGCAAGTAGTGTGGATACAGATCAGACACCTCTAGCTAGAACCTGTCTGATCAGGCCTGGCTTCAGCAAGTAGTGTGGATACAGATCAGACACCTCTAGCTAGAATCTGTCTGATCAGGCCTGGCTTCAGCAAGTAGTGTGGATACAGATCAGACACCTCTTGCTAGAATCTGTCTGGTCAGGCCTGGCTTCAGCAAGTAGTGTGGATACAGATCAGACACCTCTTGCTAGAATCTGTCTGATCAGGCCTGGCTTCAGCAAGTAGTGTGGATACAGATCAGACACCCCTTGCTAGAATCCGTCTGATCAGGCCTGGCTTGAGCAAGCAGTGTGTATACAGATCAGACACCTCTTGCTAGAATCTGTCTGGTCAGGCCTGGCTTGAGCGAGTAGTGTGGATACAGATCAGACACCTCTTGCTAGAATCTGTCTGGTCAGGCCTGGCTTCAGCAAGTAGTGTGGATACTGATCAGACACCTCTTGCTGGAAACTGTCTGATCAGGATATACATATTTTGCTCTACTTATAAACCTTGCATGGCAATGTTAGTCAATCATTGAGAACTAAGTGAAGACTATTACTAACAAATGCAGCATGATTGCTCAGTATACAGTAGGAACAATATGAGTACATCAACAAAGGTGGCATGAATATTCAAGATAGCTGGATCAACCTTTATACATCAACAAATGTGGCATGAAAGTGTGATACAGCGAGAATAATAGTTTAGACCTTTAAAAGCATGGCATTCTTGTTTAACATAGCTGGAACATCTTTATAATGGTATGAATGTTCGGTCAAATTGGGACAATCTTTACACATTAACAAAAGTGGTGTTACTGTCCGACGAGATGGAAAGATTTTTCACATTAATAAAATCAGAATGAATTTTCAATAAAGCTGGGAAATTTTTACACATACCCAAAGATGAGATAAATGTTTGATATAGCACATACACTTTTTACACGTTTACATAAGTGCCATGAATGTTCAATTACGCTGGGGCGAAGTGTTTTGAGACGGTCAGTCTACTAGAGTCTTAGATGCGATAATTAAATTGAATTATTAATTAAGATATCACCATATCGCCAACTTATCTACAATATTAACCACAACTTTGAAAATTACAAAATATGACCCATCACTACTTTTTTATACACGCCATCTTAATGAAAAAACAACATAAAACAGTTAAATTCCTCTCTCTTTATGCTAACTTTGATGGATTTGATGCTTTTTATATGTTTTCGTCATATAATTAATATAATTTTACAGTATTTTTAAATAATATTATTGCAGTTTGTAATTATTATAAACGCACATCAGAAAAAGAACAATGAATGTAAAAATGTTTGCCTCTTGGTGGGTTTAGATCCTATTTCCGTATCTATTTTGCCCTGGTGAGAGAGTGGTGTTTTGACCTACCTGTTGCTTAGCAGCTGCCAGTCGGATGATGTAGTTCTCAAAGTCGCCCCGTGTCTTGGTAGTAGCAAACGGAGGACACCATTGTAGGTGAAGGCCGCCCAGAAAGTTGATAGGAGACAGAGACCCATACCTGCATACAGAATAATAATTGTCATTCAAATATTTCACACAAAATATCTTTCCCTCGTTTTGTGTGTGTTTTGTTTCATGTAATTTCTTGTTAGCATATACTTGCGTACGACTCTCTTCTCGACGCTCTCGGTAAGTTTTGTATTTAACTTTGTTCTGACTATTGTTCATTGTTCTTCATGTTCATTGTATCGAGCAGCAAAATAAAATGTTGATTTGTTTTGTTTTGTCTTTCCTTACACCAGCGCATCGCATGCCAGATGGAAGAACCAGAGTTTTTGCATCGACCTGGACTCGAACCCACGCGTTGGGTGTCCGATGACACAAGATCTTGAACTTGCTTTATTATTATTGTTGTATTAGTAGATATATCTGAATATAAACTGATAGCTGAATTTGACATGTGGTCCTGTATTCGATAAAAAGGCGTTAAGTTTATTAAAATTAACATTAAGGACAGTCTGTATGACAAAACCATTAACGTCATTATCAGGCATTTTACAACTAAAACAATGAATTTAATGCATAATTACAGCTTTTTATAGAATTACAGTTATATTAGGTTGCATTTCTAATCATTTATGAATTGACAGATGAGAAAGAAAGTTGTCGTTATTTATAACAGAACATATACCTTACATAGGTGCTGCATCCAGAGGCCGTGATCGCGGCCACATGATGTTTTCATTATTAATATTTCATTTTACATAGTCAAGTTGTGATCAAGAAAATGTTAATAAACATTATATAATGTAACTCGAAAATACAGCTTTTCGTTAAAGTGTAACTTAGATACAGAGGCAGCATTTTGATATTTATTACATATTGCCCGCGACCACAAAGTCCGGCAGCGTCCGTTACTTCTGCCTTATTATTATTGTTTAACACAATGTTGTCTGTTTAATAGAAACCCTTCTGGTCGTACAACACGTCATGGCGCATAAAGGATGTTAAACAGACACCCCGTGGAAGTCAATCAAGATGAACAAGTCAGTTATTATTAACACAAAAGCACCGCTTCACTTACAAAACATATAAAGATTTTTTTCTTTTTTGACGCCGCTCTGGAGAGAGATGCTTCCCATGGAATAACATGCGGACAATAACGTAGCAGGCAATAACAGGAGATTGTAATTGTTTGGCACGATAGATTTAATAACGCAGCAGGCAATAACAGGAATTTGCAGTAGTTTGGCGCAATAATTTTAATAACGCTGCAGACAATAACAGAACTTTGCAATTGTTTGGCACATTAGATTCAATAACGCAGCAAAAATCGCAGCAGGCAATAACAGGAATCTGCAATTAACACGCGATAGTTTCAATAACGCAGCAGGCAGTAACAGAATTTTGCAATTGTTTGACGCGATAGTTTACTAAGAAAAACCCCGAGAATGTCAAGATTACTAATGCTGCTTACAATTATAAAACATGTCAATAAGGTAAAAAACAGAAACATGAATTAGCAGCTGTTTGGCGATGTCTTGTTTAAAAAAAACGAATTGAATACACCAACATTGACACTGCACATATTCTCTGTGGCTGGATTTCGCATAACCGTGATCTTTTTTGTTTAAAATGTTTCATTAGTTTGCAAGACGTTCATTTTGAGTCTTTCAATTGTGAACAAAAATATCAAACATAACAACTTTGGTGCGTTTTTATTAACCGTTGGTAAACACGCACCTGGGACTTTATCTTTTGTTCAATAGATGGTTAAAGGAGTCATAAATGTTGTGCTATAAATCACACATATTCCAATCAACAGGCACTCTATATATGCGATGTTTAAATGCAGAATACAAATCCACAATGACACGCAAATCGACATGTGAGCAAAACACACGGGGATATTGTGTAATTTGCCATGCATCCCTCCTAGCGATATAAATGTTCTCTTTAGATATGAGTACATTCAAGTTCCATAGGAGATTGGCGCAATTCTTGTAGATTAATTTGCGGGCGAGGCCACCTGCGTTCATCAGCAAAATGAGATTTCAATCTTTACAGTACATTTTTTAAACACTAAATTCAAACTTAGGCTTTAACGATATTGTTCCTAATCTTCAAAAAAGAAAACAGCACGTGAGAGTATTTCATCATCATCATCATCATCATCATCATCATCGTCGTCGTCGTCGTCGTCGTCGTCGTAGTCGTCGTCTTCATCATGAAAATGAAAGTAAATGGAATAATTATACACATTTTCGCACAAAAGAGACCACCAGACTTAAGAGATCATTTTAGTCAGTTTTCATGGGTGATGTTTTAATGCAGGTTTGACTGTTTTTCATACTTTCTGCCGAAGGTAACAGATGAAAGTGAAAGCAATTATTAATAAAATGAGGTCGAATGGAAGTCCATTGTCAGATACGCTCGTGTGTTTGACCACAACCCGACACACAGACCGAAAACAGTGACTAATATGGAAACCATACACACAAGCGCACGCACGTACACACACGCACAAACAAACACGCACGCGCACGCTCAGAACCACACACTCGACGGAACAAGCGCGCACACATATATGTGTTGTCATAGATATTTCTTATATGCCTTATACCAATTATTATTAAAATATCAGATGTGGATTTTACCGGCGCACAACAATGCTTTGTTCAAAGTCGTATAAAATCTCGGATGGTGTTTTAAGTGGCCATTGAAACATGTCATAGCGAACACTCTTAAGTTGTCTACCTGTTCTAATGTGTAATTTATACCAGTGAGAAGCAGTTATATAGGTGTGTATACAGAAATCTGATTTATGACTAAATAGTGACATGGAGCCAATAAATTATCGGACAGTGTTTCAAGAGCCGCCACATATTGATACGAGCCAGTTTTTAAAGCCTTCTTGGGGATATTTATTAATTTATTGTAGTCTGTGTGGCTCCGTACAAGCGTCCAGACAATAAATCGCCATGTGTCGCATGTAGTGGTATATGATATATTTGTATTCACTAAATTGTAAGAAACGTTTAGGAAAGGTCTGTGTAATAGTGTAGTCATTATCTCATAGAAAACCATGCAAAGTACAATTTTTACATATATACATATATAAGTACGGAATGAGTATATGACAAATGATAGTATTTGTATTTCATTGAAAGTCACATTTTTCTTCATGATGGTTATAAATACTTATAGAAACGAGCGATAATTAAAGTGATATCACTGACAAGACAGGAATGTTCGAAACTTGCTTCTCCAATCAAATAAAATGTTCGACCATATAAAGGGATACTTAGATAAAATATATTTGTCATGGTAAAATATTTCATTTTCATGAGGAATATCAGTATGCCGACAAAATTATGGAAATAAATGTGGACATAATGTCCTGAACAATGACAAGATGTCATAAGTTTCTCTAATTGATAACTGATATTCTATGATATATTCTATTTTTGTATTACGTCTCGTAACAGTTTTGTTTTACAACTGACTAGCATGTGAATACCGTTGTTTTGTGTATTGTTGAATTGTAATGTTACATCACTCTTATGACGTTGTCACATTTTATTCTTTGATCAATACAATTACAATAATATACCATTTTTTTTTCAAATTAAAAATTGATAATAAGCGTGGATATCTCTATAAAAGAGATGTACCAAATCCATCGATATCATCATTGGAACCTTCGGTACCTCGTAAATAAATACATTGTAAATACCTGCATGTAGCGTACAACTAATATGTATCATACATGTTACTCCAAATACGTTCTCGGCTGACTGTATCAGCAGTGCCATTTTTTTGAAAAATAATCAGATTTATTATCAATTTTGCATTAAAATTAAAGTATGTGGGTGGTAATTTCTTCCAAGATTTCTTAACTTATAAAACAAAGTATTTTCTATTATATCATATGTTTACCATATTCCTATGGATATTTATAGGACTATATAACTAGACCACAACCACGAGTCCAATGGAGCCCATGATGTTTCCTATATTACAAATGCTATGAATACCGAATTCCCGTACATTGCCCATTTGTTGCCATCCAAGAATGTGGTCAGTGAATCTTTCAGGATATCATAGTTGACCTGGTCAGCTTTCCCCAACTGATCGCGGTTAATGTCTCCGAGCTGGGAATGGAAGTCCAGGGCCTTGTCCTGTAAAGTTGAACGATCAAATAAGGAATATTCAATGTAAGTTAACAGCACGATGTTCTCTATAAGTTTATTGTTAAAACAAACATACAATTTATTTAACGATTAAAGCGACATGGTCACATTTACTCAAATCTGTTTTTATTATTTATTTTAAGAAAACGTTATTGACCACAATATACACTCGATTTTTATATTATATCATTAAAACAGCAATTAATATGATTGAATGTAAATGCGATCATACATTTGTAGTTAGTAAGTGAGTTTACAGTGTAATGTTGGAACGCTCCACAAATCAGATTTAAGAAATCCCGTAATCGTTCTGACCTTGCCGAGGCGGGAACTGTGTTGGGGTTTCTCTGTGTAATGTCTCGTCTCAAGGTATTATCCCTTTATCAAAACCTTGTTTGTGACCTTGTCGAAAATTAAAATTTTCATTTAAGTGGAAATGTTTGTTTTCATCCTTAGCACGTTATCTATTCTTACATTTTATTTCAAACATATCGTTAAAAACCGTTATAGAGCATAGATTGTTTGCAGAGATCATTATATATTACACAAACAAATCTCAATGTGTTCGAGCCTTACCCTTGTATTGTTATACATGGCCATGCTGTAAGAGTATGACAGATCGTTGTATTTGTGCCAGCCATTGTATGTGGACGACTCGGGGTTGGTCTGCATCTGCCAGTCCCAATAGTTGTCCATCAACACCTTCAGCTTACTGGACTCATCACCTGATAGTCAAACGTTTCCATAGTAACGATAATTACTCTACATACATGTAAAGCGATAGAGGGAGTGAGAAGGCTAAACCATTTTGTCTAAGTCTATCAGAACATATTTCTTATTCATTACTTGTTTTTTTCTACGTACCTTCTTTTCGCTTTTAATGTTCTTTGTAGCGACATTAAGATTGAAGCACCGGACCTGGTAGCGCAATCGGTAGAGCGTCGGCTCCAGGTACGGGAGGCCCCGGGTTCGATCCCGGGCCGCGACATACCAAAGTCATTAAAAATGGTAGCGGTATAGCTCCCTTGCTAACGCTTAAGCAAATATAAGGGTAGTTCCACGACTGGTTTGCCCGGGATCAGGATAATGTGACTGGGTGTGGTATAATGCCAGGGGCTCACGGCATGATATACACAGTGAAGGCAGCACTATATCTGCTTCAAGTGGACACCGTCTCCAGATAACTGAAATACTGTTGGTGGGACGATAAACCCAATAAACAAACAAACAAAAAGATTGAAGCAATGCAATATCTTAACACTAAGAAGTAGATACAATACTTGCCTGTAAAGGAACAGTATTAATAAAACCATTTGTTTAGAAGGATGTTACATCACGTGACTTTAAGGTTGTATCAGACAATTTGTGGCAGAGAAGAAGTTTCAACAGAGACAGAACATGTATGTTTTACTCTAAACATCATGTATGTAACTTGTTGATTTCAAGAGATCTATATGGTAACTGTCATGCGGAAAGAAACAGATTGGGTAAACCCTTTTTATGAATACGCATCGTAGTAAACTTTTTTAAGAAACAATAAGACGATGGCAGGTAACATATGATTAAACTTATGTTTTTTCCCTATTTGTTCTAAAAGGTCACATTGATTCATTGAGAGCAATCTGTTGTGAAAATATGTCAGAGAGAAAAAAGAGTACATATAGTCAGCTTTGTTTTTCTATTTATAGCGGAAATCCCCAGACGCGTCTTACAACAATTTAAAACCACTGCGGGAATTTCATAGTTATTATATGTCCTACAACTGTAAGAATGATACAAGTCTTCAATTAACAAAAATATATGCATTATATAGGGAAGCAGTCCAAAATTCCAGGATTGGCGACGCGCGAGCTGGAGCGCGGCGCCTATATATTGAATGCTCACTGAAATTTGCACATGGCGAAAGTTTGTTTTGCGGCCCCAAACCTGATAAATGCGGGTCCGGATTCGGTAAACGGCGGTGTATTTGTTAACTTTTTTTTATTGTTTTATCTATTTGTGTGTGTCTGTAACTTTCAAAATAACTTTGAAAAAAATAAAATATTGAGAAAAAAATACTACGTTCGAGAAAAATTCTATCTGAGCAATACTTATTTGTGGAATTTGAGGCTGCTACACATGTGCATTGTCTGCTTGTTCACTTTAGTTTATAGTAAATTATACCAATTTTGCATTTCTTTCTACATACGATGTGACATCTTAGAAAACCTGTTAAATGGTGTCGGGTTTTGCTTTTTATTTTGTTTCAAACCATTCTATGGTCTCAGGGATATAAGTTATACAGACTTTTTTCTCGATATTTATAGTATAAAACTTTCAAATAAAGACCAAACTGTTTCAAGTGTCTTTGTTACTTGCTCTCATATTGCTTTAATCTCTTTAAATGTTCAACTTTTTCAACTTTTCGCATCGACGACTTTTCTTGTATTTTACCATGAATGTTATTGGTACAGGTAAAGTTTCGTTACTGCAGATGGTTATGTATGTATCTTACCTGTTACCGTCTTAACATTCCCATAAACAGTCGCCGTTGTTATGGCAACGACGAACCTGCAAATGAAAACAAATGTACATTTCTGAAAGATTAGAATTTTAATGCTGTGTAAGACTATATTATTTCAACCAGTGTGTATATTTGCAAAACTGAAGCACCTGCTATATAGAGAATACCAGGTTAGTGTTGACATAGATAAATGTTATCATGCGAGGCTAAGAAAACCCGGCAGAGCATCGTGGTTTCTGATTTTCGGGCCAAACATGATAACATTTATTTATATCAACAGTAACCTGATATTCTTTTTATCCCACCTTCATAAGTTTTTTTTGTCCAAATGGTTTAAAAAGAGAAACATTTAAATTTACCACTACTGCTCCTCCCCTACATGACCTGACATTCCAATGCAATACACGAAATTCATGCGCGTGCTTAGAGTAATTCGGCTATAAGAAATAGTTCTATATAACAATTAAAAAATAAGACAATAAACATGTTATTTCTTTTATTCATTTGCACTATGTATAAGGTTGTAATGTTATTGATTACGATAATTAAAAAATGGTTGGAAAATAACAAAAACAAAAATCACACCCTCGTGTAAAGTTATACATGTAGTGTATAATGTCAAGGCCGTGGAACATTAAATTTGCTACGCATATGGCATGGAGAAACGCGAATTACCTTTGAATATTTGTGTGTGTTTGTGGTTGTAACAAACAGTTTGCTCAGGTATTTTTTATTTGTTGGTGACATTGAAATTCTGAACATTGAATATAGCGCCATTAAATTGCGAATATAGTTGTGTTTTTGACAGAGTGAATTGCGAAATTTGGAGAAATGTTGAGATTGGCCGTAGTGTGTTGGTGTTCATGTTTAAGTCTAGAAACTGTGATTTATTAGCACATTTGTCCAGATCTGAGTAGTCAGCTGTATTTGGTTCGACTAAAGATCGAGCTCTATCTAAACCATTTGAATGTTCATCATGTATTGACATTTGATCATCAGGGTCTGTCCTCAGATTAGGCAGCTGATTGCTGCAATCTGAAACAGTCACAGATTCAAGATCTATTTCCTTCTCATAAATGTTCGGATTTAAGCCAAATTTTGCCTCTAAATCCTCGTAGCTCATCACTACAACACTGCTTAGGTTTTCAAACGATTCTTCATCAAATTCTTTCAATTCACACTAAATAACATCAAAACAACATGGACTCAAATAATCTGACATTTTGACAGTTGTTTTTATTGTTGCAGACTGCAAATTCGTATTTTTATTGCTTTTATTACTATTCCTAAACAGGTTTAATCTCGTACATACGCGATAAATAAGTTTCGTTCATGTAAACATTCCTGATCGTTTCGTCAAAGAAAGTAGTCCGGCTTAGAGCAGGTGCGCGAATATCAGTTGATTAAGCTCATCTTTATCACACGGGTTATATCAGCCGATATTGACAGAGATGGTGGGATAAAATATTGGTTTTAGACGTGCAAGTCTTTTTTTTATAAAAATGATTAGTAAATGGATTTGAAAATAATTTGTCGAATAAATAAGTCGAGGTGGTAAAGATGTTTTCTCTATTGTGATATTACTTTCATAATTAATGATTTTACGTTTTACCCTCATGTTGTGTTGTTACTTGTGCTTTTAGCACTCATTTTGTGAATCTTGTGAATTTATTTTGTAAACTGTTTAAACGACGGCAAAATGATAGGAATGACGGACTGACTGAAATGACATTTAATCATTTACAAGTTCAATTATCAATTAACTGGAAATTAAAACAACACAACTAGGTGCAATTGATATTCACTGACATGTTTTATATTATAGATAAGACAGTTTGGCGTTGTGTCTGGAGCACTATCATTCACCCTAAGATAAGTTCTATGATTGCACACTACGATAAAAAATAAATGATAGCTGGTTTTACGCTAATTGAATTCACATGAAGCGTGAGACGACGCAGCTGCCTTTAAATAAATTCAAAGAGGGAGAGAGAAAAGAGAGGGTGGGGAAGAGGAAGAGAGAGAGTGAAAGAGAGAGAGGGTGGGGAAGAGGGAGAGAGAGAGAGAAAGAGAGAGGGTGGGGAGAGGGAGAGAAAGAGGTGGGGAGAGGGAGAGAGAGAGGGAGAGAGGGTGGGGAGAGGGAGAGAGAGAGAGGGGTGAGAGAGAGAGGGTGGGGGAGAGGGAGAGAGAGAGAAAGAGAGAGGGGAGAGAGAGAGAGGGCGGGGGAGAGAGAGGGTGGGAGAGAGAGAGAGAGGGTGGGAGAGAGGGAGAGAGAGAAAGAGAGAGAGAGAGAGAGAGAGAGAGAGAGCAACACAGCTGCTCATACGTACAATTACTTAATATCTCATGGTTATGACTCTAGGAAATACATTGATGACAATTTCAGTTTGAATCACGTCTTGTCAGAGACAATGTGACAATCACTATATGTCTTGTATTAGCTATTTATGGATTCTTTTCTAAGAATTATTTCCTACAGAGTTAATTTCATGAATGTTTCAATCTATATGAAAACTTGGCACAAGATCTAGCGATGCCTCCACCCACTTGCTGACTGGAAAGGTGCCTATATGCATGGAGATACATAGAGAACAACTTCATCGTTTGCCGACGTTTAGTGATTTTGTGCCTCAGTAATGTTTCTTGCAAAAATATTTTACATAAATTATGCACTTCAGGTATAATTGTTATCAAAAACCCACAGCTCATCATAATATAAAAGTGCAATGTTATACAGAGAAAAATACGGAAGTAGATTAATCAAGAGATTGTTTAATTGTGACAAATATAACAATTTAGGAAAATAAAACTAAACAAAAGAAATAAAAAGTGAGAAATAAGAAAGAAATACAATAGTTAGAAACTGAAAACAAACTTAAGAATAAAAACGGAATTATCAGAATTACATTCCATCTGAAATATCAATAAAACGAAATACAACTACCAGAATCTGGATGTAGCCATCGTAATCCAACCACGCACATTAAAACTTCGTGTCGAGACAAACCGCTGCAACTACAGAATCAGTTGGCTTTCTGGTAACAGGCGAATATAGCCTCGTTTACAACGGCTAATAAAAGTGATGATAAAAGGCAGGTATATTGTACACTGGCATAAACACTTGACCCTAAGACAATGCGCTGATAAAGTTTCACCTTACACTAATTAAACACACGATCTTAAGACCATACGATGCTGGCCTTTAACACCCTATAAAGGATAAACACCCCACCTTAAAACCGTACGATGTTGGCTTTTCACACCATATTAAGGAAAAACACACTACCTAAAGACCGTACGATGCTGGCCTTTCACACCATGTAAAGAATAAACACCCTACCTCAAGACAGTACGATGTTGGCCTTTCACACCCT
Organism: Sinonovacula constricta; assembly: GCA_007844125.1. Taxonomy (NCBI): domain Eukaryota; kingdom Metazoa; phylum Mollusca; class Bivalvia; order Cardiida; family Solecurtidae; genus Sinonovacula; species Sinonovacula constricta. The sequence goes on along the minus strand of CM017563.1, from coordinate 1,299,285 downwards.
ATAAAGGATAAACACCCCACCTTAAGACCGTACGATGTTGGCTTTTCACTCCCTATAAAGGATAAACACCCCACCTTAAGACCGTACGATGTTGGCTTTTCACTCCCTATAAAGGATAAACACCCCACCTTAAGACCGTACGATGTTGGCTTTTCACTCCCTATAAAGGATAAACACCCCACCTTAAGACCGTACGATGTTGGCTTTTCATTCCCTATAAAGGATAAACACCCTACCTCAAGACCGTACGATGTTGGCTTTTCACTCCCTATAAAGGATAAACACCCTACCTCAAGACCGTACGATGTTGGCTTTTCACTCCATATACATGATAAACACCCCATCTTAAGACCGTACGATGTTGGCCTTTCACTCCCTATAAAGGATAAACACCCTACCTCAAGACCGTACGATGTTGGCTTTTCACTCCATATAAATGATAAACACCCCATCTTAAGACCATACGATGTTGGCTTTTCACTCCCTATAAAGGAGAAACACACTACCTAAAGACCGTACGATGCTGGCCTTTCACACCATGTAAAGAATAAACACACTACCTCAAGCCAGTACGATGTTGGCCTTTCACACCCTATAAAGGATAAACACCCCACCTTAAGACCGTACGATGTTGGCTTTTCACTCCCTATAAAGGATAAACACCCCACCTTAAGACCGTACGATGTTGGCTTTTCACTCCCTATAAAGGATAAACACCCTACCTCAAGACCGTACGATGTTGGCTTTTCACTCCATATAAATGATAAACACCCCATCTTAAGACCGTACGATGTTGGCTTTTCGCTCCCTATAAAGGATAAACACCCTACCTCAAGACCGTACGATGTTGGCCTTTCACTCCCTATAAAGGATAAACACCCTACCTCAAGACCGTACGATGTTGGCCTTTCACTCCCTATAAAGGATAAACACCCTACCTCAAGACCGTACGATGTTGGCTTTTCACTCCCTATAAAGGATGAACACCCCACCTTAAGACCGTACGATGTTGGCTTTTCACTCCCTATAAAGGATAAACACCCTACCTAAAGACCGTACGATGTTGGCTTTTCACTCCCTATAAAGGATAAACACCCTACCTCAAGACCGTACGATGTTGGCTTTTCACTCCATATAAATGATAAACACCCCATCTTAAGACCGTACGATGTTGGCTTTTCGCTCCCTATAAAGGATAAACACCCTACCTCAAGACCGTACGATGTTGGCCTTTCACTCCCTATAAAGGATAAACACCCTACCTCAAGACCGTACGATGTTGGCCTTTCACTCCCTATAAAGGATAAACACCCTACCTCAAGACCGTACGATGTTGGCTTTTCACTCCCTATAAAGGATGAACACCCCACCTTAAGACCGTACGATGTTGGCTTTTCACTCCCTATAAAGGATAAACACCCTACCTTAAGACCGTACGATGTTGGCTTTTCACACCCTATTAAGGAGAAACACACTACCTAAAGACCGTACGATGCTGGCCTTTCACACCATGTAAAGGATAAATACATAACCGTAAGACCTTACGATGTTGGCCTTTCACACCCTATTAAGAGTAAACACACTACCCTAAGACCATACGATGGAGAGTCCCATCCTACACTGGATATAACCATACTGCCAAAAACATATGATGTGGCCTTTTACTCTTGGTTGGATACATGCTCTTTTTAAGGCCATATGTGTTAGCTTTTAACCTTCCAGACCTCGAACAATTTTTTGCCTTAAAGCCATGCAATAATTACTTTTCCCCCTTTATTGGATAAACACTCTATCTTAAAATCATACGATAAAAGATTTGTATTCACGCTGCATAAACAATCCAGTGTAAGACCAAACTATATTGTCATCATAAAATGAATAAATGCCTTACTTTAAGACCATATTGTGATAGATTTTCATCCAAAACTGGATAACTACTCTACTTTCAGACCCTACTGTGGTAGTTTTGATCTTAAACTAGATAAACACACTAATTTAAGACCATACTTGGCGAGTTAATTTTATTTATAGTCAACCATTTTTGTGTAGTTTTTTTTTTCAAATCAAATATTACCATATTTTTTTCTTTCCTGAACACTTTGTGGACATTATTTTTCAATAACGTCACTTCTTTCGTCATAACTTATTGTTAAAATTATCAGCGCTTAGACATTTTGTATTCCAATAGATTGTTTTTCTTTTCATTGCTTGCATTTGAGACATTCGTCAGGAAGTGCGAGGTTAGAGCTCTGTTAAACCGGTTTAAGCACCCCAGTCGGTCGATATTGCCTACTGACCGTTCCAAGGCGGTAACTGTCGGGCTTGCACTTTTCGTTAAATGACTACTCATCACAAATTTGTTCTTACTTTTCGCTTGGCTTGCATGTGAAATACCTTTGTTCTGTGCCTTTTCGGAGTTTGGTATATGTTGCAATGTTCATAGTACTTTGTCATACATTCTTATTCATTCTTAACTGAATAAACACAATAATTTAAGGCTATACTTTCATAAATTTTCATCCTAAACAAAACGCAAGTTTAAGACATTAATGCGATAGTTTTCATCCTGAAATATTTAGACGCACTACTTTAAGATTCTACTGTGACATATTTTCATCCATAACTAGACAGACGCATTACTTTCAGACCGTCCTGTGATAGATTTTTATTCATAACTAGACAGACGCACTACTTTAAGACCGTCCTGTGATAGATTTTTATTCATAACTAGTCAGACGCACTACTTTAAGACCGTCCTGTGATAGATTTTTATTCATAACTAGACAGACGCATTACTTTAAGACCGTCCTGTGATAGATTTTTATTCATAACTAGACAGACGCATTACTTTAAGACCGTCCTGTGATAGATTTTTATCCTAAATTGGACAGACGCACTACTTTAAGACCGTCCTGTGATAGATTTTCATCCATAACTAGACAGACGCACTACTTTAAGACAGTTCTGTGATAGATTTTCATCCTAATTTGGACAGACGCACTACTTTAAGACCGTCCTGTGATAGATTTTCATCCATAACTAGACAGACGCACTACTTTAAGACCGCCCTGTGATAGATTTTTATTCATAACTAGTCAGACGCACTACTTTAAGACCGTCCTGTGATAGATTTTTATCCTAAATTGGACAGACGCACTACTTTAAGACCGTCCTGTGATAGATTTTCATCCATAACTAGACAGACGCACTACTTTAAGACCGTTCTGTGATAGATTTTCATCCTAATTTGGACAGACGCACTACTTTAAGACCGTCCTGTGATAGATTTTCATCCATAACTAGACAGACGCACTACTTTAAGACCGACCGTCCTGTGACATATTTTCATCCTAAATTGGACAGACGCACTAATTTAAGACCGTCCTGTGATAGATTTTCATCCATAACTAGACATACGCATTACTTTAAGACCGTCATGTGATAGATTTTCATCCTAAACAGGACTGACGCACTACTTTAAGAATCTACTGTGATAGATTTTCATCCATAACTAGACAGACGCATTACTTTAAGACCGTCCTGTGATAGATTTTCATCCTAAATTGGACAGACGCACTACTTTAAGACCGTCCTGTGATAGATTTTCATCCATAACTAGACAGACGCATTACTTTAAGACCGTCATGTGATAGATTTTCATCCTAAACAGGACAGACGCACTACTTTAAGACCGTCCTGTGATAGATTTTCATCCATAACTAGACAGACGCATTACTTTAAGACCGTCCTGTGATAGATTTTCATCCTAAACAGGACAGACGCACTACTTTAAGACCGTCATGTGATAGATTTTCATCCATAACTAGACAGACGCACTACTTTAAGACCGTCATGTGATAGATTTTCATCCATAACTAGACAGACGCATTACTTTAAGACCGTCCTGTGATAGATTTTCATCCATAACTAGACAGACGCATTACTTTAAGACCGTCCTGTGATAGATTTCCATCCTAAACAGGACAGACGCACTACTTTAAGACCGTCATGTGATAGATTTTCATCCATAACTAGACAGACGCACTACTTTAAGACAGTCCTGTGATAGATTTTCATCCTAAACAGGACAGACGCACTACTTTAAGACCGTCCTGTGATAGATTTTCATCCATAACTAGGCAGACGCACTACTTTAAGACCGTCCTGTGATATATTTTCATCCATAACTAGGCAGACGCACTACTTTAAGACCGTCCTGTGACATATTTTCATCCATAACTAGACAGACGCACTACTTTAAGACCGTCCTGTGATAGATTTTCATCCATAACTAGGCAGACGCACTACTTTAAGACCGTCCTGTGATAGATTTTCATCCATAACTAGACAGACGCACTACTTTAAGACCGTCCTGTGATAGATTTTCATCCATAACTAGACAGACGCACTACTTTAAGACTCGTTTCATCATAAATATTGGGATCAATTGAAAAACTTTCTTAAGTTTCTGTCTGACGATCACTCCTAAATGCGTTTCGACAATATGTCGTAGGTGCGATTGGGTTGCAAATCGTTCTTACGAGCTACTCTTCACAAGTAAGTCCAAACATAGCGTAACTACGTGTAAACTTCCGGTGTGTTCTTTAGGGTCCGCGCTACCAGACGTAAACTGATTATCGATAAGAAAAAAAAATGAGGAAAAATCCGATTGTTTCAGTTTGTCACCTTGCATCACAATCAAGGTACGCAGTAGATTGTCAGTGTATTCAAAGTTGACTTTTTTATTCAGGCAATGATCAAATTGTTAAAATATGCGAAAACAAACTTTTGTTTTTACAATAAGGAAATTTTTGTGAATAACGAAAATATATTGAGATAACAACTATAACATTGATACTGAAATATAATAGAGCAAACTGCAAGACATATTCAAGCAAAATAAAAACACAAACAGTGGCTATACTTGCTTGCAGGTGTAGGACAAAATCCACCCCGGACATTATCCCATTCGGTCCATTTTAACATAGGCGGTCAAAATCTCTCCTGTAATTGTAACAAAAGCAGTCAAAATCACTCCCCTTATTTTTTTTTAATAAAATATATTTCGATTTTTTTTCCATACGAAAAAAAATCCAATGTAGTAATGATTGTGACTTTACGAACCAAATAAAAGACGTTGCAAAATGTGAAAATTTACCGGAGAGGATATATCCGCATTGGAAAATTTACTGGAGGGTGTTTGTCCGAGTTTGCTAAAATGAACAGAAGAAATTTTGTTCCGGAAGTTTTTGTCCATATTCCGGTCATAGCTATAACCCATGGTTTACAGAATTATGTGTCAACTTACGAAAAAGGGGAAGATATATGGCTACATTGGTGATGATTTTAACATCTGCTCTTGTGATTTGCAGTGTAGGTAGCTCCATGTACAGATATAATACTAAACAATGTGTTATAGTTTTTGTTGGCTAAAAATGTTGCTTTAACAAGCATTTATAAAACATCTATAATATTTTAAGCGGAGAAGGTACTAATTTGATACATATTTGATAATATTTTGTGATGCCCAAAGTACAATATGTATATGTATACTAGAAAAATGATGCCTATTGGTGAATCCTTGCCTTAGTTATATATTATACGTAATATTTTAATATTATTTTAACTTATTTTGTATAAACTCATATGTATAATTAAGAGAAAAAAATCTTAATTTGAAAAGGCTTTGTTACATTTTTGTGGCAATAATTCAAGTGAACGGTCCTTGGGACAAATCAGTACTCTTTTGTTTGTCGTACAATTTATAAGGGATGTCAACGATTAACGGATTAATCGGATAACCGGATATCGCCCGTGTATCCGAATGTCAATTTGCTATCCGGTTAACCATATGAAATGCACACTACTTTGAACAGAAATACATGTATTATCAAATGTGCGTTTTTGCTTAATTTGGTTTCACACTCAATCATTTTATAGTATTCTATCACCGCGCACAACCACGTCTATACCGCCCTCCCCCTACCCAACCTCAACCTCAAACACCAACCCCTTTTCCCGCCTTGACACGGTCACGGTGTCGCATGTAACTGCGGAAATGAGAACCAGCTCTCAATAAGCACTTGTGTCATGTGTTATAATATAAAATAACTCAAACAATTGTTGACAGCATTAATGAAGTAAATTTATTATAAAATCGAAATTGGATCAACTCAACCAAAAATCAGCTAAATGAGATTATGCAAGATAGGAACTATTACATACACTATAATATATTTAATTACGCAAAAGCAAAATATGAAAATATCCTACTCTCTCTTATAATTCTATAAATTAAAAACAAACCAAAACATAAGTTTAATGCAACAGGAAGGTACCTCAAAAGGGATTTTTACTTGAATGTGTATTTGGAAGTGATGTAACTGAAACTTATATTAAAATTGAAGAAGGAATACAATACAACATTTTATTGCGTAAACATATACATGTTTATATATTGCTTAGCACAACTGACATGGATTGTTTTCAGAGGAGTACTAGTAAATTACATCAATATAATCTTTATAACAATACTTTCGTTATAAATTTGTTCTTAACAAGTAAGCATGATAAATATACTTGCTTAAATTATTTATAATATAAAATATGTATTTAACATTAAATTTATAAATTTTTGCATTGTGGGCCATGTAAAATAATATGGTCTGATATACTTTTTCTTTTATTTGAGTATTTTGGACAGATTTATTTAAAATGGTTTTCATTTTCTATTTAATTCAGGTGACAGTTTTGGCAATTTCTGTTATTTTTTGGTAAGTTTATTTGTCGTCCTGTTTCTCTGGCTAAATTATGTGAATATGTTCTTAGTTTTGTTAATGCTATCCTTTACTTGGGTTCTGTAATTATGTTAAGATATTTTTCAAAATTGAATGAATTTCATCGACGACGCGAGAGTAATACAAGGAAACAGATTTGAACCTTTTCAACTTGAGAGAATCTACCAATTTGTTCAAAGAATACTAAAAACGTATATATGTTCAGTTGTGTAAACACTGGTTGTGTCCAAATCCGTAGTTTAGTAGTACTCAGGCTCCATGTAGAGGTGAGATCCGACAACGTTTCCATTTTCGAATACATGCAGCGACAGTAAACCACTACTTTAGGTATTTTAAAAATATAATGTTTCACAGGTACGGCATTGTTTAAGTTAAGACGATTTGATAAAGTATCCATAAGTATTATTAAGTATTTACATACTTGCAAAAGTACATGGATGCCGCCATATTGAAAAAGTTATTTTTAAAATGTAAACATTACTCTGACGTTATCGTTGGAATAAAACTATTAAGATTTACCTAAATAATATAATCCGTCCAAATCTTGTTTGTTAAGTCGATTGATGATTTTATTTTTTACTGGTGGCAGTAATAACTTTGCTTTGAAAGGCACCGGGATTACATTTTATTTTGTTCCTAGTTCTGTTCAGAGTTGTGTACAGCATTTCATTATGTCCATCTTTTGTTTGCCTTATTAAATGGTTTCATTCATCTGTTACTACAAACCTACTTCTTTGTTGGATTGTTATATCCTGGAGCAGCTTGCTTAGACAAAGGAAGCGGGGGACGGACAAAAGCCACCCACCCCCACTACAACACCCGGACAAAAGCCCCCCCTCGTTAAAAATGACTTGGTGGACAAAATCTCCCCCCACCCCAAGTTAATAAATTTTAAAGGTGGGCCAAAAGTCCCCTCTCAAAGATTGCTAATAGGACAAAAGAAAATAGTTTGAAATTATATTAACCACAGAGATTAAATTGAAATATAAATAATGATATTGAACATGCTGATCAAGATATAAAGGCAATAAAAAAACAAACTGCTAATTGTAAGGAGGTATGATTATCGTAGTATTTAGAAACAAACTGCTAAATGTAATTAACATTGAATATCTGTAAAGGGGCTTTGACTACAGATTTAAATGTAAGTTATAATCTTTGATATCCCTTATTTATTGAAGGAAAATTATGTTGTTCTTGTTTTTTTCATAAGACGAGTTTTAGTTTGTAACTTCAATAAATATACTACTGCGAAATAATTCACAACACGTTTGTCGAACACCCAACACATTTTTTGTTAAGCATAAAATCCGATGATACTGCAATGATTGTTTCCTGAAATATAGAAGAAATGTCAGTTTCCTGTCAAAAATGACACCAAGAAACTTAGTTTCCTGGACTACGGGAATGCGAACGTTATTTAAAAACAATTCGGAGTCAATATGAAGACCTCGTTTCTGACAGAAATGTATACAGTTGGTTTTGGTTGGAGAAAATTAAAAACCGTTAGTGTTGCTCCATTTTTTTAAGTTATTTAGACATTGTTGTAATTGTCTTTCAATTGTGCTCATATTTTGGAGCGGTAACAAAAAAACGAAATCCTCCACAAAAAGTGAACAGTCAACTCCTTCATGAAGGCTTTTTTACAATATTATTTATTTTTATGTTAAAAAGGGTAACAGAATAGAATACTACCCTGGGGAACACCTTGTTCCTGTTTATAAACAGATGACAGGGTGGACCCAATCTTGATCTGAAAAGTTCTGTCAGAATGGAAGGTGTGAATGAAAATTGGTAAACGACCCCTGAGACCAAGGTCACCTAAATCCTTTAAAATCCCATGTTTCCAAGCCGTGTCATAAGCCTTTTCAAGATAAAAAACACAGCTACAAGGTGTTCCTTCTCGATAAAAGCATCACGAATGAGTGTTTCTTAACGAACAAGATGATCGACTGTGCTACGTTGTTGTCTGAATCCACTTTGATATTCTGAAATTGTTGGACTCAAGATACCAGACAAGTCTATTATTGATCATTCGTTCTAAGGTTTTACAGATACAGGTCGTCAAAGCAATAGGTCTATAGCTTTGAGGATCTTTTGGGTCCTTACCTTGTTAATGAACTGGAATAATGAAGGCATTTTTCCAAGAATCGGGTACTTTACCGGATATCCAAATTTCATTAAAGAATGACAGAAGTAAGTTTAGAGATCGATTTGGTAAATGTTTTAAAAATTGGTACGTTATGTCGTCTGGACCTGCAGCGGTATCATGCGAATTATTTAGAACATCTCTAAGCTCTTTCAAGGAAAAGGATTGATTGTAAGTTTCGTTATTATTAGATTTAAAATTATCCTTTTCCCTTTCAGCAGAGTGTTTAAAGGTTTGAAATTGAGGCGAGTAGTTTGCCGCTGAGGAGTTTTGGGTAAAATTTTCAGCCAATGTGTTCGAAATGTTTTGTTTATCAGTTATCACAGTGCGTTTTATTTTAAGGTGGTTAACAGTTGAATATGATGGTTTACCGCTAATCTCTTTAATAGCAGACCAAACGTTTTTGATGGAAGTCTTGCCATTTATTTTTGAAACATACTTTTGCCAAGATGATCTTTTGGCATGTTTAATAGCCCGTTTCTTTTAAGGTCATTAAGATTAGTATCGGAAGGTCGAACATCAAATTGCTTTAATTCCGCCCTATGTTTACGAATATAATTTTTAAACACTTCATTAAACCAAGGATTACTATGTTTTGATTTAGCCGACAATAATGCGACAATTTTGTCATCTACATTTTCTATTGAAGTTGGGCCAAGCTCTGCAGAACAAAGTGCTGAGAACAAGTCCTAGTTTGCTCTGTCCATTTTCCAACGAGGATTATCTTCGCCTATTGGCGAAGTATAGTTTGTAAGGATTACAAGAAAGTGATCACTTCCACAAAGGTCATCGTGTACATCCCAGGTGTAATCTAAATATAAAGAGGGGTGACACAATGTTAGGTCTGGTGATGAATAATGCCCAGTTGCGGGATGCAAGTATGTTGGATTTTTGTTACTGACCAAACATATATCATTAGTGGCAATAAAGTTTTCTATCGTCTTGCCTATATTATAAAAGTCAAAACATCGCTATATAATGCACGAGTGTCTACATTCAGGATTGTCGACGACCATCGCGTCATTTCATGGCCGGTAAATATACAAAGCAACAAGCATTTGATCAAAATGAAGTCAGCAATTCAACGTTATTTTGACGTTCACTGTCTTACGGGATTTTTAAGTGCATGGGATTGTAACATACTCCATTGCGCTTTATTAAAACTTGTTATTGCATCGGCAGACAAAAGAAACACATAACGAGGTAAACAAAGACAATAGGATACGTTTTGGTGGCCAGATGCTGACAGCTGAGCCATTAAGCTTCTTAGCTTTTGAGATCGGCTTTAAAAAAGGATGGACCGAAATCAGTACTGAAAAGTTTTCCTGACTAAGCTGGATTGAATAAAAAGACAGAGGTTAGACTGTATACAAAAACATTTATTCATGAATATCATTTAAATAAAAACTAAACAATGAACATATCCTGATATATATTGATAGTTTTCACAACGCAAAGTCAATTTATGATAATGTTCCATTACTTTTCTTTTATATTGTGTGAGTTCAACAGTATGATGTGTTTAGATTTACAATTATATATAATCTCACTATCAGAGGAGAGTTGAGATGATGCAGCGAGAAAAAAAGCTCTATCAAGGTTTTAATCATATTTTATTATACAGATGGTCTACCATCACATACCGGACCTGGTAGCGCAATTGGTACAGCGTCCACATACGGGAAGCACCTAGTTCGAACCCAGGCCGCGACATGCCAAAGTCATAAAAAATGGTAGTGGTATAGCACCCTCGCATACACTCAAGCAGATATAAGGGTAGTTCCACGACTGGTTGGTCCGGTGTCCGGATAATGTGACTGGGTGTGGTAGGTGTTCATAGCATGCTATACACAGTGAAGGCAGCACTATGTCTGCTTCAAGTAGACACTGTCTCCAGATAACAGAAATAGTGTTGGTGGGACGATAAACCCAATAAATAAAAAAAAACTACATACACATTGTCAGAATAATAGTCTGTTCACCAAATTGAATAAAACATCGCAAACTGCTGTTGGACTATTAATCAGGATTTATTTCTGATTTCTCGTTTGTTTGTTTTTAATGTACTTATTTATAGCATTTTAGTCATTATTCATGTATACAACACAATAATTCACAAAAGCATAGCTATATATTTTGTTGTTAGACTATGTCAGATGAATATAACGGTTTCATCATATAAAGCTGGAATAGCTTATAACAGTAATGTTGATGTTGTTTTTCTTTTTTGTATATTATGGGACGTTGGCATAGTGGTAGAATCAATGTTTGTTATTCCTCTGACTGATTAACCACTTACCACATGGGTTCAAGTCACGTTCACGACGAAGGACTTAATGTGGGAATGTTTTTCCAGCTGTCTTGAAGTGTGCCAGTGGTTCATCCCAGATATATGTCCACCATGTAGCTGGACATCACTAATGTGATCAAAATTGGTTGAATTATTTTATTGTGTAGCTGCTATCTGTTGTTCTTTTCTTTAAGGGTTGAGCTATATACCCCAAGGCAGCTAGTCTGAGTCAACAACTGGTCGGTGATATCTCTGAAGTTTCCAACATAATATTGCTATGTACCGGGCCTGTTATGCCAGATATCAAACAAGTAAATTTACGCAAGAAAGAAAGACAACTTACAATGAAAACTGCAAATCCTATTTCAGTTGAGTCAGGAATTGCTAGCATCACAATTGCTGAGATTTGAGGCAGAACAAGACAATCCAGAAATGACATGTTGATGTAGGAGAACCAATTAATATTGATTGACATGATATTATTGGTGAACCATGCATACACTATAACTCCACCATGGCCGGTCCCAAGCCCGTGCTGCAAAAGGAGGAGGGTTGGGCGTAGGACTAGCAACTCCACCTTGTAAAACAATAGCTCGCTACAGAAACTAAAACTATTGTTAATCATATGGATCAACGGAATCGACCCCAGAGAGTGCGTACGAAGCGGACTTGTCTGCAGACTCTTCTATCTCCGAAGAACGTCTAAAGGATTGGAAATTTGAATGTGAGAACACTCTACATGTCGTGGAAGGCAGCACAAGTAGTTAGAGAGATGGACAGACATGGATTGGAGATACGCTAGGTAGACAAATGGCCACCTGGAAAAGGACTTTATCGACTGAGTTGAAGTCCCTACGTCTATCATGAAGTGAAGCTAAGCACATGGCTCAAGACAAAACCAGATGGCATACGGAAGTGAAGGCTCTATGCCCAGATGTAGGTGAAGAAGACTAAGTAAGTATTCATACATTAAGTGCTAGGACTATGTCAAACTGTTTTTAAAAGTGGTCCCTGACAAAATTCAACAAAAGCAAACCAGACAAAGAAAGAGAAATCGTTCATCATTGCCGGGCCGGAGCACCTGTTTCAGCACCACAAGCGACATTGGATGCAGAGGATCAAATCGAAACCAGTGTATAGTATTGCTTAAAGTTCAACCAGTTTACCTTAATTAAAGGAAATGACACTTTCCATATTTTTCTAATCCGCTTGTTCACAAAATTGGGATTTTCTGTAAAACCAGACTTAAAAACTGATGGAGAACCTTATATTCCACTGTGAAATAATCAAGAAATGTGTTATTACCCGTTATATTTATAGAAAAAAGACGTGCAACTATTGTTACTTTATCTATGACTTGTTTGTCATCAATCTTTTTCAATGTCTTTGGGTTCAAAATAAAACTAAGTGTTGTATTGTAGATATTTAGATAAGGTTTTCGATAATGACACATAAGAAAATAATTAAACATGTTACTTGTAAGCATTTAAAATGTCAAAACAATTTTTGAATTTGACTTAAGACAAAGCGAGATACATACACAAATTACTGTCACTTACTCTTTGGTTAGTTTGTACTTTATAACCACCACATTAGGGACATTTTCCTTGACATGTTTGTTTTAGAAAGCCGATATTTTTGTGTACTTTCAACACAATAAAATGGTAACTTAAAGGAATAAAGAAAAAGCCAGTTCGTAGAAATATCATAGAACATTGTTATCTTGACCATAGATAAGTAGCATATGTCTGCAAATGCATGGTCCCAAATCTACATCTTTATCGTACATTTTATGTTTTATATGTAAATGTATACATTGTTATTTTATCATTCCTCAATGTATTTTCTGACCTTAATGTCAATATTTGAACACTTTTCTGTTTTGGGTATAAAACCATCTGAAGATAATCTTGGTAATCAATATATGTATATGGCCTTATTAGGAATATATGTATGTAGTTTTTATTGTCGTCACAATCGGAATGATGGGCTGTTTGAAATGAAAGTTTAAAAGATGGTATGGATGAATGGTCAGTTCTGATTATATACATGTATGGTATTAGAAATAAGCCGGCACTTATTCAATACTGAAGACAACTTATCCTATGTACAATAATAAATCCACGTATCAACAATCATCTAGTCTTTGTTGATGTATTTTGTCGTTTAAACTTTTAATGTGACTTAGCCAGTTTTGAGTATTTTTATGACAATAACGAACCACATGCATAGTTCAAATACATATGTGATTGGGCTTAAATAGCTTAAAAGTGTTTAAAAGTTTTGCAACGCTTAAATGTCTCACAACGTAAAGACAACATTCTCTTTTGAAGTTTGTGACAAGATTTAAAATTTAGTTCTAGAATGTATTCTGGTTCAAAAAAGTTTTTTTTTTCTATTTGAAAATAAGATATAAGTTAATACTGTGGAAAAAAACACACTTAGCTTCCTACATTTGTTAATAACCCAGACTTCTTAGTCATCGTCTTAACATTGACAGGCAAAGGTGCCTAGACATATTGCCAGTGATTTAGCAGCAAAAAGCGCAGAGCCTGATCAGAAAGATCCAAGCAGGGATTTGCCCGATCTGGATTAACACTTTTTGCCAAAGTTATACAAATACGTGTTTATCAAGCCAACATGGAGCATATTGTAAGTGTAGTGACTTCTGATAAGTTACAACCAGGTTAATGTTCTGAAATAATACAAAGTATATTTAAAACTTCATTATGGATGTGAATAAACTTTTCTTATCCATTTAAATGGTGCACAATGAAAAGTGGCCATTTTTAGACAAGAGTGTATGTTACTATATTTTCAGTGTTCCCTCTCTGAATAAAAATTGATTTAAAGGATGTATCCAATAGTTTGGACCAAGTTTTTCCTCCTTAAACAACCCCTATAAATGTTACCTGAAATGATCACACGTACTGTTTATTGACATCCTACATATATGTGAAAAAACTCATATCATCAACCAAGTAATCTGCTCTGTTATTGATTACTATTTTAAGCAGAAACTGCCCCCTACCCCACCCCAGCCCCCATCATGCTGTTTTAGAGTTTAGAAAGAATGAATACTCAGGGCAATTTGTTTCATGCTTTGCACTGTCAAACAATTGAGGTAGTGTTCAAAATCTAAGATATTAGTTTATGCAAAGATTATGCCTAAATTCCCCTAAACAATGGAACAATAATGTTGCATGCACTTGATATGTAGCAAACTGTAGCAAACTGTTGGATATCCTCATTTATACCATGTCACATTACTTAATCTTTTGTAAATAAGCCACACACTGTGTTGTTTTGTTGTTGTTGGGTTTATAGTCCCAAGAACATTATTTCAGTTATCTAGAGATTATATCCACTTGAAGCAGATATAGTGAATCCTTCGCTGTATATAGCTTCCGTGAACACCTGGCATGATACCAGACCCTGTCACATTATCCCGACGCTTGGCCAACCAGTTGTGTAACTACCCTTATATTTGTTTAGCAAATTTTAATTCCCTTTTTATGACTTTAATGACATGTCTGTGGTAAACAACATAAAAAATAAACTACTACACACTTATTATCTCCAAGTGAACATCCATTGGTTACATATTGAAGCATCACTATACAAAATGGCACAAAACATCAAGGTTTTGTTATCATGTTTATTCATGCATGAAAGCCATTTGAAATTAGTAAACGCCATGTGATTTATAGACACAAGAACATGGAGGATGGCATAATGATCAAAACATAACTTACTTTAATTTATCTGACAAAATGATATTCTTACTGGTCACAAATGTAAACATATTACAGCAGACACGCTAGACCTGTGAATCTATTGGGGGCATCTGGTACAGACACATCATGGCAGGACAAATTTTCAATTCAGAGCTGGGTGGGCACTTTAAGCCCATCCAACACTACAGATGGTCATTTGGCAACTATTTCCATCACCTCTTCCCCACCTCCTCTGTCAGTTGGTAGATAAATTTCTGAAAATAAAACAGAATAACAACTGATTGTAAGTTGTTTACACTCTGCCTTTTAGGCTTATGGCATAGGTTTGAGTGGTAGACATGTCAAAGGAGGTCACAAAGCAACATATGCCATGAGGAGCAAGTGCTAACAATCAAGTTTTCGGTCTTTCACAAAATTAACAAAGCTAAGAAATGTCAGGTACAATCATAACAGTTTTTAATATATGAACATAGATGAAAAATATTAATTAGATTTGCCCAAGGAAGAGAGTATCAGTATATTATGCATATTATAAATGCACTTTTGTGCGACTATTAATTCCATGTTCAGCATATATTCTGATGAATTTTTAATCCTTGGCATTGATAAAACATTTCACTTCCTGTAACAAGAAATCATTGAAGCAGTATTCATTACTTTTGCATCTTCCTAATGAAGATTGTTGACCGCAATCCCCTCCAACGACTGGGCTTTTCTATGGGCTCCCTATGCATTGTGACAGCCTTGCTACCCCAACTTTTAGTATCCAGTGGATCCTATGATACAGATAAACAGAATTAATGCAAGAATGTAATTCTCAGTTTCATAGGTGGTATTTAGAAATAATCAATACTCATATGACAGAATATGGCATGTTTAAGTTCTTTGTTTTATGATCAATATATGGGGATAAAATAGTATAAAAGTAAAATATTGTTTGCTGCATACATATTGAGACACTCATGCTATTATGACACTCTATAGAATGTATAAATTATCAAGAAGTGATGGCCATGTTTTGATTTTATTATATTGAGATTCATTTTCTTTTTTTTGGCATAGGTTGTCAATATTAATTTAGCATCTAAGGTAAAACAAATTCTGCAGTACCTAAATGACTATTTTAAACTTAAAATACTACATATAACAGGTAAAAATAGAAATGTAAAGTGACCTATCATCTCTGTCTTTTATATTTTCCTCTTTTTTCCTTTCTGTCTTAATGTGTATTCCATTACTCACAGCACCTAGAGGTAATAAGCAAACACTTTCTAGTAACAGCACATCACTTTTTCAATGGCTGAACATAGGTAATTAATTACATTAAAGCAGCAATAACCAAGCAGGTATTCAGTACAAAATAGTGTTTAGTGACAAAGGCAGGATATGTTTGCAAAACAAATACATAGAGGTTATTAGATATAGATAAATAAGTGTGTGGGGTTATGTACTCACGAAACCAACCATTTCAAAGTACCCTTATTTATGCTAAGTGAACTGAATCCCATTTAAGTTATTCCTAAATAGTGTCAATGTAAACAAAAGAAAAAAATAGATATTCACATAATTTTGTTACGTGCCCTAGATGTTAATAACAAGAATATTTGAACTATTAGATCTATATACAATTAAAGGAACCCAGATATCTCCTTGCAAGCCAACAACAAATTCTTATTTGCAAGATCTTTCGTTTTGGTATACATTTTAGAGTTAAGAGACAAAGATATTCATAAACAGTTACCCTTTCCACCTGAAATTGACGCTTGTGTCATTTTGCCTCGTTTGGAAACGAGCATGATCTTTGGTCTCGTGATGTGTTGCTCTCACTCGGACCGTGCTATTTATAAACTGGAGTTTTACGGAATCGGCTTCGATGCTCTTCATCAAAATGGAGTTTTATTGGTTTCAAAAACGCTCCTCCTACTATTTTACAATTATTACACATACCCTATAAATAGACCTACACTGGAAAACCAAAAAACAAATTCCCCTCAAATCTCCGTGCAAGGGAGATTACTGCTGCTTCAATGAGACGTATAAGTCATTGGGGACTTCACATTTTTCCAACCTCAAAGTAAGACTAGAAGCCAAATTTAAGTAATAAGATTGACCCGGTGCTAGTGTATATTTTACACGTGTAAGTCATGATAAAAAATATATTAACATGCTGCAAAAGAGCTACTATTTACCGATAGCAAAAAGGCTATTTTGAACCTTTGCTGCAAAACAGATACATGTATAACACTTATATTGTGGTAAAGTTATATAAACATAATTATTTGCTAGTATAGTAATACCTGAAAAGGTCTTGCAAAATGTTGTTCAATGGTGTCCTTCACCTGTCCGAAAAGTGAACCCTTACGGTACGATATTCATTACAAATATGTATTTCCTATGTGAGCGACGCCGCACTGTTATCAATGTTTAAACTAAGAAAACCACGTGACCACTTATGTTATAGCTCATCCACGTCACATCATTCGCTGTGACGTCGATGTCAGTTTTTAGTCGGAATCCCATTCAGTCGTTCTTATTTATTGATTTGAAAGAATAAACATGAAGGTGTTGATCAACGAGTTTTAATGCCTAAAATGTTGATATTGTTGAACATCGTCAAAGTTTATACTAAAGTATCATTTTTTCTGCAGAAATTATGTGCAAATACCCAAATCAGAGGTACATAAATTAGATATAGACAAACATTCGTTTACATTCTTTAAGGCCACAAGCAAATCACGGATAAATTTTACCATCTTACGGGGAAAAGTAAAGAATGCAGTACAAACATGAAACATGATCAACTTGTAAAATAATACTATCGGGATATAGTTGTTGATAATGAGTGTTGAAGTTGCTTTGCAACAATGGTTCAAAAAACTGTTTTATCATCGGTATATAAACATATTTCACCTTTACAAAATGCTTATATACTATGCTTCGAAGAAGAAGGGGTGTTGGAGGGCGGCCGTGTAACACACACGTTAATTACTTCTGTATTCATGAGTTAAGGTAGTGTAAAATTTGCGCTAGCACCGGGTCAAAAGCTGAAGTGTAAACTAGATGTTAGAAAACGGAGTCGCCCGCTTGACTTAGTTCGCCATTTATGCCATTTATATTTAGACGGCCGGAATGAACAAAGACACTGGATGGCTGCCCTGACAATCACATAAAGGTAAGGGTATCTTCAATTATACATGTTATAACAACATTAGTTTTCGCGAACGTTGGTTAAACCCTACACTTTTTTCTATATATTGGTGTTCTTTACTAGCTGGTTTTATCCTTGGGTTGTGTACGTAGAGCTAACCGCCATTTTGTATTGCTTGTTGAGGGTAAACAAACGTGATTGTATTGACAAGTCAAATAAAAACTGCCGTAGAATCCAGAAAGTAAATAGGAACATATTTAAACACTATTTTTAGCGGGTACTGGAGGTTTCGGTAAATGACAGTTTCGGTAAATTGATGTTTCTGCACAAAATGTTTGGAGGTTTCGGTAAATTTGAGAGAGGTTTCGGTAAACGAGGTTTGCAGGTTTCGGCATGTTAACATCGTTGGGTGTCACCATCTATCGATAGACCCGTTCTACGATTGATGCTGCTGGCTCAAATATCCTCTCCTTTGCTTCAGTCTTGACTTTCTTTGCAATTTTGACTTGTTTAGCAGCTCCGGGGTCGGCTGGGTGATGCCGCAGACAAATTCCCCCTTGAACTCTTTGACAGAGGCTGGACAGAGCATCTTCTTACTCCGGATTGCGCAACACCAATACTGCGGATCGCCTGACTTAACCTGAAACATATTCATCAGGTTAATGTTATTATTTGAATAATGGAAGTATTATTGATAAATAACACAATATTTAATTCAATACAAATATATTAGTCATTTAAATCGTTAAATACACTTACCCCTTTAGTATACGTAAAACCGTCACTGCTGACTAGCTTCTGGGCTCCCCGCTTGGTACCAGCGGGTTCTACTTCGAATGAAACTGGTTCGTCTTCTGGGATGTCATCCGTCAGTTCCCTGTCTGGCAGTGACATCTCCAGATGTGGAAGAGGCTGTGCAAAGTCTCGCCCAGTCACGTTGAATGATACATCAGGTATCCTATCATTGATGGGGGGACTTCTGTGTGGCAGCGATAGCTCGAGATGCGGAGGAGGCTGTGTGCAATCTCGACCAGTGATGACGTAGGTGGTGTCCAATTCTCCCTTCTGCATCAATCTGTACTGGCTTGGTGAGATGCCGGTTCCGCATTTGCGATGGTTCCATCGACCACAACTGTCGCAGGCTATAGCTTGTGAACGACACGTTACGTTCTTGCTGCACAAGATGCACGGATGTTGCTCCATGGTTAGAGAACAAACCGAATGCTGAGTGGACAGTTCAGAGGACATTTATACATTGAACTATCCTGAGATTATTCACTCAAACAAACACAAAAGTCTTAATTGGATTAAAGCTTGTCAAACACACACGCCAACGTAATTAACATTCCAATTAGCACGTTTCCACAAACACACGCTCTCAATTAACTTGCAAACAATTAAAGGAACAAACACACGCTTTCAATCAACATAACTAATCTAGTCAATCAATTAAGGTTACTATGTGTTTGGATAGTATATTACACAAACACACACACATATAAATAAATAAATATATATAAATAACAATACTTTTAATACATTTCTATTTAATTTCAACAAGATTATGAACAAAAAAATAAAAATACATTAATCCAATACATACAAATTACAGACATAGCTTTATAATGCAAATATATTATCATAACACGTCGACAAAGTATCATTTCTACATAATTATTATGTTATAAATATTGATTATGTTATGTGTTATGTTATGTTATGTTATGTTATATACGTTTTAACATTAGTAAGTTCTTAATATCCATTTAGATATATTTAGACTCAAAATCCGTATATACTTAAATAAAGAACCCGCAAAATACACACGTCAAATATATTTTACGGCGATAATGTATCATTTTTTTTTTATTTATTATCTTATAAATATCAAATACATATCTATTTATTATTATCTTTCAGTTATTTATATCGATTTACATCTTTACCGAAACCTCTCCCAAATATACCGAAACCTCCAAACATTTTGTGCAGAAACATCAATTTACCGAAACTGTCATTTACCGAAACCTCCATAAACCTTTTTAGCCAACCTAAAATATAAGTTACACCTAAAACATGCACACATAGTAGAATGCATATTGTATCCATGGGCCTAATATCTGTCATTCGTAAAAATAATTAACATGCACAAATTGTAGAATGGAGCATGACTCCAATGGCCCGTGGTCTGTCATTCCTAGTGTCGGTCACATCCAGATTTTGGAGAAGGCAGCAGGCTGCTAGGGTATCTTACACCCGCTCTCCATGCACCTGTGCTAGGCGGTTCTAAACAGAGGTTTAACAAGCACATATTGTTGAATGCAGAATGAATATATGAACTATGACCTGTCGTGCCTAAACAATGATTTAACATACAAACGTTGTAGAATGGAGATTGAATCCATAGCTCATTATCTGTAACCCCATAACTATCATTTATCATGCACCAATTTTAGAATGGAGCATAAATCCATGGGCCCATGATTTGTCATTGCTGAACAATTATTTAACATGCACCCATTGTAGACTGCAGCATCCATATATGTGTCCATGGTATGTCATTCCTAAACAATGATGTAATATGCATTCATTGGAGAATGGAGCATGAATCCCTGGTCCCATTATCTGTCATTCCTAGATCCAGATTTTGGAGAAGGCAGCAGGCTGCTATCTTACACCCGCTATCCATGCAGGTCAGACGGTTTTAAACAGTGATTACATATGCACACATTGTAGAATGCAGCATCAATATATGGGCCGATGAACTGAATGTATAACAATTATATTGCATAGTTTTTTAAACATAATTATTTGCTACTATAATTATTATCATTTAAGCAAACATACGCACACAGGGTACCGAGCTTAAGAAACCAAAACCACAGCATCCCGAGTATGTGTTTTTGCTCCCTCATCCCCCTATAATTTAGTGATATATGTATTAAATATATTAAAACGATGATTTATTTTAATGAACTAAAGTGGCAGTATGCAATTACATAAAGGACCAAAATACAATGCATGTATTTTACTTAATTGATGAAAAACAAACAAAACATCATAGTACGATTTATCGTGTAAACCATTCCAGATAAAAGCAAAGTTTATACCATAAATACACACATATATTTAGTTGTTTATAGCGCGCAAACACACACATACGCACACACACGAACAACATTATC
Organism: Sinonovacula constricta; assembly: GCA_007844125.1. NCBI lineage: Eukaryota > Metazoa > Mollusca > Bivalvia > Cardiida > Solecurtidae > Sinonovacula > Sinonovacula constricta. The sequence continues at coordinate 1,277,979 of CM017563.1, read as the reverse complement.
GATGTTTTATATCATGTAACTCAGCGGATTATACCTTTTTAGAAAGATAAATCGATGCAACTTGTTGAAGACAGTTCCATGACTGTGTTAAAGAAAGTTGACAGCAAGGCTACATGATGAAGAGAAGAATTCCCTTTTGGGAAGACTGGTTGTCTGCTTTTAGACAATTTGAAATTGTCCAAGTTTTGCGTATTCAAATCCCGAAGAGCAGATATGAACAACTTTCGTATTTTAAAATATTAAGTTTCATGTTACAACATTTTAAAAGTTCTGCACTTTTTTATCCATAGGTTGGTAGCTTTGAGACGCCCTTTGTTTAATAGGCAACATCCATATTATTGCCCATCTGGATGTATTGAGAGGATTGTGGGTTGGCCACAGAAGATTTTACAGGCAGTAGCCATAATATGGATCCGCTGTATGTATTGACAGGCCTTAAGTTGGCCACGGTAGCTTTAATAGGCAACAGGCATCTTATCTTATTGCATATATGTATCGAGATGCATTTACTATACCTGTTACAGGTTCAACCATTGTGGCCAACATAAGCCTCTCATTACAGACAGCGTGGCAATAATATACCTATTACCTGTAATGACTCTAATTACACACAGCCGGGCAATAATATACCTGATAATTGTAAAAATTAATGTGCAAACCTTAAAGCACACTATACACAGCGGGGTAATAATATGCCTGTTACATGTAAAAATCACAGTGGCCAACCACAAGCCTCTCAGTACATACAGACAGGCAATAATATGCCTGCTACCTGTAAAATCTACTGTCGACAACCTCGAACCTCTCATGACACACAGATGGGTAATAATGTGTCTTTACCTTTAAAATCGACTGTGGCCAACCTCAAGCCTCTCATTACACACATAGGGACAATAATGTGTGTGTTTACCTGTACAATCTACTGTGGCTAATTTTAAGCTCAGTTATAAACTTATTGTCTGTAACATTCACTATGGTAAATGAGCCATGAAGCAATGGCGGGATAGGTATAAGCCTAGATGACTTTATTTAAACAACCGTTCTGTTTGCAGACGATATGGTTGTGTTTGTGGAAACGCTGTATGAATTACAGAGAAATCAGGACATATTTTATGAATATTGTAATAAGTTGGGTTTAAAGCTTAATTGTGAGAAGACAAAAATAGTTGTTTTCAGAGAAAGAGGAAAAATAACTGCAAACGAGAATTGGTCCTATAATGGTATTAATAGGTTAATTGAAATAAATAATAATGGTAAAATAGGTTATTGAGGTAGTAAATGATTTCAATTATTTAGGTACTGTTTTCACGATACCGGATCTTTTGCGCTTCATAACAATGAAAAATATTTGGGAAATCACTAAATGCACTAAAAGTATTATTAATTAATTACAAAAACATTCCAGTAAATCCACAGTTATTGTGTCAGCTTTTTGATGCGTTTGTTGAACCTAATTTGAATTACCCAACAGAGGTATCAGGCTTTACAAAGTCACAACCAATATAAAAAGACTGCATCTCAAGTTCTGCAAAAGAATTCTCGATGTTCGAGGAAACAGTAGCTTCACAGCCGTTTTTGGAGAATTAGGAAGCTACCCGCTTTATGTAAATAGATACGTAATACTTGTAAAATATTGGTGCAAATTAGTAAAAAGCGAAAAGAAAGTATTAAGAAGTAGTTATAAGGTAGCCTTAGCAGACTGCAATAGAGGAAAGGTAAATTGGGTCTTTAATTGTAAGAACCGGCTGGATAATTATGGATACTCTTATGCTTTCGACAATGTTGATGTATTGGATGTAAATGTGTAAAACGAACGATAGCTGACTGTTACATACAGGAATGGAAGGAATGGAAGGCGTCTATAGGACAAAGTCCGATCCTGGAATAATACACAGTTTTTAAATCATGCTTTAAGTACGAATCATATCTGGACATACTGCCTAATGATATTCGCTTTCATTTACAAGACTGAAAATATCAGCTCACTTATTGAGAATTCAGACAGGTCGTTTTGGAAACAACTTTGTGCCCAGCAATGAACGCCTATGTAATTGTTGTAATATCAGAGGTAACGACGATGTTCAACATTTTTTACTGATATGCCCACTTTATGACGAGTTGAGAAAGGTTCATATAGATTATTATTTTTTCCGAGGACCATCAGTTTATAAATTGAGTTAACTAATGAATACAGGTAAACCGAAAAAACTCCAGAATGTTGCACAATTTAATAAAAAAAATCAGTAACTATCAGAAACAATCATTTAAACATAAATTATCAGTAAACTGTCCTTAATCAAACCAACAAAGAAAATCTCGAAAAAAAAAGTTTATGTATTACTCTCAAGCAGTTTCTTTTGTTGTTTTGTTTTTGTTGTTGTTGTTGTTTGTTTGTTGTTGTTTTTTGTTTTTTTTTGGGGGGTGGGGTGGGGGGGGCATAATATGTACTTACTGTGTACCATGTCAATGTATTGTGTACCATGTGACTGAATAACTTATTTTTATATTTGAATACTATGTGAGACGATGTATGTTTGTACAAGTCTTAAATAAAAGTGTTCTGTTCTGTTCTGGTAAACCAGTAGATACTCATTTCATACTGCAGTGTGATATTATGGATGACATTAGCTGTAAAGTTCAATTTGGCCAACCGCTAGATTTATCCATGTCCATAACAGGCGTGTGATAACATGGATGTTTCCTAATTCAAAGCTTCTAAGCACATAAAGAGGTGCGGTATTAAAGAGGGTATCCAACAGTTTGGACGACAAAAATATTTTCATTATACATCATAATAAACCATTTTACCTGAAAAGGTCTCGCAAAATGTTGTTTAAGGATGCCCTTCACCTGTCTGAAAGTTGAACCCTTACGGTACGAAAGTTATTACAAATATGTATTTCCTATGTGAGCGACGCTGCACAGTTAGCTATGTTTAAACTAAGAAAACCACGTGACCACTTATGTTATAGCTTATCCATTTTCCATAGTTTGCCGTGGCGCCAATGTCTGTTTTAGCAAGAATTCCAGTTGTTCTTATGTATAGACTTGGATAGAATGAACATTTTAAGTGTTGGTTAACAAATTTTACTGCCCTCAAATTAAGATATTGTTAAAAATCGTCGAAGCATAGACTAAAGTATGATATTTTTCTGCAGAAATTATGCGCAAATACCTAAATCAGAGGTGAGATATTTCTTACATATATGTGATATAGGCAAACTGTCGGATCAGGGATGGATCCATGGGTAGGGAATCCATCACCCACGAACCAGGTTAAAGAGTACCTTTGTGAAAAACATACATGTAAGTTTAAAATAAAATACTAAGCTTTTAAAGTAAATTGTGTCGCGTAAATTCACTGCTTAGGTCGAAGTTAGGGTCCTAACTGTGTATGTTTATCCAGTATTCATTGCGATAAAGTTAAATGGATATTGATTCATTCCCCCTCCCCGCCAACATTTTCTTACGGGGAAAGGTAAAGAACGCGTGACTTGTAACGAGTACAAACATGAACATTAATCTACTGGTAAAATACTTTGCTATGATAGGGATATAATTGTTGATAATGGATGTTGTAGTTGATTTGCAACAATGGTTCAAAATACTGTTTTATCATTGGTATAGGGACGTATTTCTTTTTCAGCTTTAAAATGCTTTTATACTAAGCTTTGAAATAGTTGTGATAAACATATACCGTCTATGAGGCTTTTTTGCTGATGATACAGCCATCTATTTAACACTCCCTTCCAAAAGTAATCAAATGTCCTCCTGAATAATCTCTTTACTATTGAAAATGGAGCCATGACTGGGACAATCTAAGGAACCAATCTAGAGTCAAGCTCAACAGGGTCTTCTTTCCCCGCTGGTGCGCCCAAGCCCGTTCCCTTGGCTGTGGTTTCGCCATATGATTTATGTTACTAGGCCCCAAACACCAGTACAGAAAAAAATATTTTCTTTATTGTACTCAGCTAGCTTCAACCTCCTCAGCTAGATATTTAGGGTAGACATCACCTCGTGACTTTGGAAACACACATCAGTAGAGTAACCCAAAAAGCTAACTGTAGCTATGGCTTCCTACATAGGAATATAAAAACTCACTCCGAACCCCTCAAAGCAACAGCCTACAAAATACTAGTAAGGCCTCAATTGGGTTATTGATCCTCTGTCTGGTCTCCCTACACAGACACACTCACACCCCAAATCCATTCGGAACTGATTGTAGGTAAGTAGCTTGGGTTTTAGATAGGGAGGGATGTAGGGAGGCAGGGAGGGAGGCAGGCATAAAGACAGCTGTAGATAGATAGATGGATGGATGGATGGATGGACGGACGGACCGACCGACAGACAGACAAACAGACAGACAGACACACAGATAGATAAAAGTTGGATGTATGGATGGATGCATGGACGAATTGGGGGATGGATGGATGGGTGGGTGGATGGATGGATAGATGGGTTGGTGGTTGGGTGGATGGGTGGAAAGATGAGTGTGGGTGAGTAGGTAGGAAGGTATGTAGGCAAGCAATACGGCATGCTGGCAGGCAGGCAGACAGACAGGTAGACAGGTAGGGCCAGGGGGGAAACACACGTTAATTACAATTGCTTTTCAGGAGTTAAGCTAGTGTAAAATATACGGTCGCACTGGGTTAATCTTCTTTCTTGAATTTGGCTTCTAGCGTTAAGTAGAGGTTATAAAAAAGAGTCGCACGCTTGGTTTAATCATTTCGTTATAGAATGAATTACTAATAACTAAAAAATACTTTTATAAACTCGTTTTAGTCACACCACTTCGCTTTCGATAGATTTTGGTTATTTGGGCGCTTTCGGTAAATTGTGTAACCGATTGATTATTGGGTCACCTGAAGTCAAAACGTATGACAAATGGTTAAATTTTAGGAAAAAGTTGTGGACACACTAGAGACCATAGTTTTAGCTCAATCTTCACCAAACCTGGTCAAAATGTTTGTCTGCATAAAATGTTGTAGGACTTGGTAGCTGGGTCACGTGGGTTCAAAAAGCAGGGCATTAGGTCAAATGTTAGAAACATGTTATGAACATACTTGAGGCCTATTTTTGCCTATCTTCGCTAATCTTGGTCAGTGTTGTTGCCTGCATTTAATCTTAGATAAGTTCATAACTGCGTCACGTGGGATCAAAAAAGAAGGTAAGTAGGTCAGATGTGAAAAGTTTCTAAACACACTAGAGGCCACATTTATAGCCAAATCTTCACCAAACTTTGTCAGAATGTTTGTCTGCATAAAATCTTGGATGACTTTGTTATTGGAACAGGTGGGGTCAATACGTCAAACCGAAGAAATGCTTGTGAAAACACTAAAGACCAAATGTATAGCCCAATCTTCACTAAACTTGTTTGTCTGCATGAAATCTTAAGTGAGTTACTTATGGGTCACGTGATGTCAAAAAAGTCACTATGTCAAATCTTAGATAAACCTTGTGGAGACACTAGAGACACCATTATGGCCAAATCTTCCCTAACCATGGTTATATTATTTGCCTGCAAGAAATCTTAGTGAGTTTGTAAAAAGACCACGTATGATCAGAAACTATGTCTCTAGGTCAAACTTTAGAAAAACTATATGAAAACGCTTAGAGGCCACAGTGATGTCCCATCTTCACGATATATATAAATGCAAAACCAAGATAAGTCCTGAAACATATTATTTTTGGATCATGTTATATATATATATATATATATATATATATATATATATATATATATATATATATATATATATATATATATATATAAATATATATATATATATATATAATTTACAATACTACATTTTCTTTAATTGGTTTGAATCGATTTCTAAGTCTTAGAGGAAGAACCCTAAAATGCCTCGGTGTTCACCAGGGAATGCTATACACAGTAACGGCATCACTATATCTGCTTCAAGTGGACACCGCCTCCAGATAAATAAAATACTGTTGGTTAGACGATAAACCCAATACACACAGAAACAAACAAACAAATAAGTATTGCATAATAAATCTACTGCAAAGTACTATTCAAGTAAATATTTAATGCCACAACATAACTGCTTTTAGAATATCAATGCATGATTCAGAATAACAGAAATTCTCACTAAATCAAAGAAACATTTTCATCACTATTAGTAGTTTGGTCATCTAACATACCATTTTTAATGGCATCGAGCGAAGCTCGAAAGCATAAAGGAATCGTGTTGTGTTTAATTTCTGCACCGAACAACGCAACATCAAGAAGTAGTTTGTACGCAGATTAATAAGTGTCATAGCTGCAAGAATATTTGTTGTTGATTTTTATTCATAATCTGTTCATTATAAATTATGGTGATTGTTGCTGTTATTGCAAAGTAAAATGGTGTACAAATAAAGCTAATACTTAAATTTCACATGATTTCAATGCGGAAAAAGATAATATCATTTATAAATTAATCGTTTTGATGAATAGGATAGGATAGTATTTATTTTGAGTCGGCAAGATTTCAACAAGTAACATAAGCTTAAATGAGCTTCTACAACTGACTTTTTTAGGCATTATAAATACAATTTACCCTAACAACCCATAATCATTTTAAACTAATTTTGCAGACAAATGAATCATTTACAATCTTTACCAGCCCAAGAAGGAACAGAAAGAACAGACCTTATTAGGGGTTGTAGGTGTTGCAACAGATGCATGCTGGAAAACGAAGCGATACATCTTCATTATTAAAGTTAGGCTGTGTTAAAATTCACTTTCAAAGTGATATTGGAAATTAATAAAGAACAAAACTGAGAACACGGGTTCAGAAAAGAATAAAGAAACCTAAAAACGTCCTAATGGAATCGCTCGCAAACTCATTGAATCTGTCTGTAAACAACACAGAAAATGCGGGAAAAGAAATTTCGACGAAGCTAAAGTAGACTTAAAATGTAAAGTTTTAAGTCCGTTCTTTCGCCTCTGTGTGTGTGTGTGTGTATGTGTGTGCGTGCGTGCGTTCATGCGCGTGTGTGTGTGTGCATGCGTGCGTGCGTGTGCGTGCGTGCATGTGTGCGTGTGTGTGTGCGTGCGTGCGTGTGTGTGTTTGTGTGTGTGTGTGTGCGTGTGTGTCATATACTGAGGAATCTGTAACACCTAAACCAACTGATAATTGCTTGTGTCATTAGTGATTGCTAGTGTTTACAAAAACGAGGAAATGGTTAAATGTGAGCTAGTCGATTGAGGATGGTCCTCGCTGGTACGGCGGTAGTTAATTTTGCCGCAATATATAATTCTGAAATTTCCATAAATTACAAAATGTACATGTTGTCAATGTGGAAATATTGATGCATTTCACGAAAAGATAAGCAAAATCTGAGAACAGCTTAACCGACCAAACACTTATGCAGCCAAACAATCAGGTGAGGCCAACATTTTGACACTGGGGCGTATGCTAAATAAATTGCAATATCGCGCCTGCATGTTTCGTACACCTACTTCAAAGTCTAAAATGCATTTGATAATTTTGAAATGATAATAATTTATTAGCAAAATAAATCTTTCTGCGCAAAAACATGGTCATTTAATTTAATAGAAAGCACAGTGTATTTTAGTTTTTCTTAAAGTTTTTCCCTTTCAAGTATAATTTAATTGTGAATGCATTTTGATTAGTGGAATGTTGGGTGATATGAAAACAGAAGCCAGAATTTAACATTGTGTTTGTGATTTCAGAAAACAGTTATAAAATAAATATAATGTGATGATGCTAGAAAATACATATATCTAGAATATTTACATTTATTCAATCGGAACATTTTTGAAATATTTTTAAATATTGTCTAATAATTTCAAATAAGAAAAAGGTCAATTTTATCTAGGACTTTCTAGGTAAACTACAGGAAATATAATTATTAGTGTGAATGCCCTGCTGGCCTTTTTTGTAAACATGCTTACATTATCGATTGCAAAAAAACCCACAACATCCTTAGACCTTAGATTACAGATACAGAGGTACAGTTTATTTGTTAATCTTTTGTTAATCTCTAAGTTTTGTTTCCTTGGTCATTATATCAACATGTTTAAGTAGTTATATTGCGCGACGCCACTGTGGCTGTTTCAGCCTTTGATTTTAACTATGTAGTGACATTGGTCATAATGGGAAAATGGTTTATCCTGGTTTGATAAGTGTTTGGTTAGAAATAAGCTCTACAAGAAATATGATGATGAAGATTGAAGGTTAATGTGATATTTGTTTCTAATTGATAAATAGAGAACACCATAGTCCATCATGATTGAACTATGTAGGGATATTGGCCAAAGGGTCATGACAAGTAGGTCATGATGAATCAGGGCTATTTGCTTTAAGGTCAGTGGAACCAGGTGCTATGTGTTTTTTTACATGTCCTTGACATGACATTGCACAGTTGTTACTTTTGTCTGCCTTTAATAGTTGATAGGCCAAAACCAGATAAATATTAACCATAATAAAAATAGTAATTTGGATCTTGTTACCTAAAGCCTTTGAATTTTAATACATTCTAATCTCAGGTAGGATCCATTCATTATTTTGGTACTTAGCCTATCATTGTTTGAGATTGTAATGATACATCAATATATAACCTTTTTATATGGCATGCACAAGTTGTTATCTTTATATTGCATCCATTAATCATATACTGTTATGAAATTCTACTTCTTTAATTGTTGAGGTCATCAAAAGGATCATTTTATACAGAAAGACATACATGTCAAAGTAAACTATGGTTCAACTTACAAATAAAATATAAAGTTTAAATAATAAAATAAAGTTTAAATAATGTACATCCAATTTGTTTTAAAATTTGTTTTCATCACCTTTCATGCTTTGCATCAATCGTTCTTGTATGACTCTTGTAGAGTGCAGCTTGCTTGCTACCTGAATTTGTTTTTATCTGCATACATTTTTATGTTATGAAAATATAACAAATAAAACTCTTCAAAAAAAAATATTTGGTTATATATAAAAAAAGATATTATACCTCACATAATTTTGCTGTATAATATGATTGCTCACTAAGTGGTCCACTATTATCAATGTAGACCGATGAGAAACCGCTATTCTGCACACCCGGTCTTTTTTACCGGTCCATAAACTTTTTATAGACCGGGTCTATCGACTTTCACGATTAGTAAAAAAATACGCACATATGAATTGTAAAATACGTACAAAAAGGTGTTCACAAACAATAAAGAATTTTTAGTATATGGAAACTTGTCAATACAGTTATGAAAAACCGTCCGGTATAATATAAGAAATAGTTCACAGCACTTCAGGCCCTTTGGCCTTTTATGGGCTAGTTAGATAGCCGAGAGAGTGTGCTTCGGTCCATATTACTCTGACTAGCAAGTCCATATAATGCCATAGGGCCCGAAGTGATGTGAACTATTTCTTAAATAGACATAAATATGCACCACGGGTCAGCTAAAAGCCATTTTTACATTTAACGCCTTTGCCTTCACCAAGACTCAACATCACAACTTTAAGTAATAACATTGGAGTTAATACAACTTTACGTATGGACTTTCTTTTATTAGAGATAATTAAAAATAAGCATTGAATTGAATCTAAACAATACAATGACAATTGATGACATATTTTGCTTGCATGTTTAAATCAGTGTCAAGTTTACAATTCAATAAATACAAATAAATCAGTAGGTATTGATAAAATATCCGATAATATCACTAAATGGAGCCTCTATGTTTTCCACATTAGTAGTGCTGGATTCCAAGTTGAAAATTCTGATGAGAATTCTTTATAATACTAAAATATTTTTGTACACTTCAGGTCCCTGGATATAGTCAAACAAGATGGCAGCCCCTAATTTGCCAGAAAGGACCAATTGGCACAAGTGCATCCGACTCTTGATAGAAGGTGGTCTGTCAATTTTGAAAGAATTCTTGAAGAACAGTTATAGTCCTGATTCCTTGGATCAGTTTTTAGCCTCAAAGAAAACGGAACTTACTGATTTACGTAACAAACGTATATTAAACGCCAGTCAGTGGGTCAAGTTGTTTCCACATTCAGACATCGAAAGTCTCGATATAACACTGATTTGCATCATTTTAAACTTACTTATCCCACGCAATTCCTCACAAAGAACAGCATTGGATGGCATACGTGACCTCAGAAACGCTTTATTTGCTCACGTATGCCATCTATCCATGGACACAGTTGAATTTGTGAAAAATTGGAAATTAATAGATTCTGCACTAAAGAAAGCTCAATTAGAATTTGGCACCAACATTCAGCTTAAGGATTTAATTGATACAGTAGAAAAAGAGGAAGTTGTCAACGGTGATGAATGGAGGAAGGCACTTGAAAATTGGAAACGTAATGATGATATTCTCCAAGAAATTGAACAGACACTCAAAAAACACAGTTCGAAGATTTCAGACCTGAAAGGTAAAGTGAAGGAACACAGTTTGGGGATTTCAGAAATTAAATGTGAAGTAAAGGAACACACTTCGGGTATTTCAGAACTTAAAGGTGAAGTGAAGGAACGCAGTTCGGGGATTTCAGAAATTAAAGTTGAAGTGAAGGAACACAGTTCGGGGATTTCAGAACTTAAAGGTGAAGTGAAGAAACACAGTTCGGGGATTTCAGAACTTAAAGGTGAAGTGAAGGAACACAGTTCGGGGATATCAGAACTTAAAGGTGAAGTGAAGAAACACAGTTCGGGGATTTCAGAACTTAAAGGTGAAGTGAAGGAACACAGTTCGGAGATTTCAGAACTTAAAGGTGAAGTGAAGGAACACAGTTCGGGGATATCAGAACTTAAAGGTGAAGTGAAGGAACACAGTTCGGGGATGTCAGAACTTAAAGGTGAAGTGAAGGAACACAGTTCGGGGATATCAGAACTTAAAGGTGAACTGAAGGAACACAGTTCGGGGATGTCAGAACTTAAAGGTGAAGTGAAGGAACACAGTTCGGGGATTTCAGAACTTAAAGGTGAAGTGAAGGAACACAGTTCGGGGATATCAGAACTTAAAGGTGAAGTGAAGAAACACAGTTCGGGGATTTCAGAACTTAAAGGTGAAGTGAAGGAACACAGTTCGGAGATTTCAGAACTTAAAGGTGAAGTGAAGGAACACAGTTCGGGGATATCAGAACTTAAAGGTGAAGTGAAGGAACACAGTTCGGGGATGTCAGAACTTAAAGGTGAAGTGAAGGAACACAGTTCGGGGATTTCAGAACTTAAAGGTGAAGTGAAGGAACACAGTTCGGGGATATCAGAACTTAAAGGTGAAGTGAAGGAACACAGTTCGGGGATGTCAGAACTTAAATGTGAAGTGAAGGAACACAGGTCGCAGATTTTAAACATTGAAGGTGTAGTGAATGACATGAAGGCTACCAGAAGGGAAATACAGTCAATTCAAAGCGAAGGTAATAATCATTACATACACCTTATTGCTGGTGGGTAAGTACTATATGGCTGGTTATGTATTGTCTGGGTGATAAGATATTGTAAGTGTGGGTAGGTTATTGTTTGGGAGGATAGATATTATATGGGTGAGAATGTATTGTATTAGACTGTTGGTATTGTATGGGAGGGTAGGTACATGTATTATATGGGAGGGAAGGTATTGTATGGATGGATAGGTATTGTGTGGGTAGGTAGGTATTGTATGGGACGGTAGGTATGGTATGAGAGGGCAGATATTGTATGAAAGGGTGAGTATTGTATGGAAGGGTGAGTATTGTATGGCAGAGTACCTGTAGCTATTGAACGTTGAAGTTTACAGCGCACGCACGCTTAAAAATAGGTTTATATCGCTCAAATTGCTTGTTTTGCACATAGAAGTTGTTTTCTTTGATCTAAAAATAATTAAAGAGTTCCGGTTAAAAATTCAAACGCTTGCAGTAGAATTATTCTCTGAATAAACTAGATAAAAAAGGGCTAGAAACATTGGGGCTCTCATTAATCAGATTGTAAGTTCTTTATTCACTCCAAAGTTTTAACAGTCAATGCTTCTTCTCAATTGTTAGCTCACCTGAGCACGACATGTTCATTGGAAGCTTTTCTTATACCGCTTCATCCAGCGTCCGGGGTCAACAATTTAGCTGCGAACACGCTAGAGGCCCCAGTTTTTATCCAATATCCAATTTTCTTGGTCTGAATGTTTGTCTGCATTTAATCTTGATGAGTTCATTATTGAGACACCTGGGGTCAAAAACTAGGAGAAAAGGTCAAATTTTAGGAAAAACTTGTGAACAAATTAGAGGTCACATTTATAGCTTTAACTTTATCAAACTTGATCAGAATGTTTATCCGCATAAAATCTTAAATGAGTTTGTAACTGGGTCACATTGGATTAAAAAGTATGTCACTCGGTCAAATCATAGAAAACGCCTGTGAACACACTAGAGGCCACATTTATAGACCAATATTCATCAAACTTGGTCAGAATGTTTGTCTGCATGAAATATTGGAGGAGTTCATAACTGAGTAACATGGGGTCAAAAAGAGGTCGTAAGCTCAAATCGTAGTTACGGCTTGTGAGCACACGAGAGGTCCCATTAAAGGCCCAATCTTTAGTAAACTTGTTCAGAATAATTGCCTTCACGAAGTCTTGCATGAGATCATAACTGAGTCACGTGGGGTAAAAAAGTAGGTCACTTGCTTAAATCTTAAATAAAAAAGCTTTTGAACACACTAGAGACAACATTTATAGCCCAATATTCACTAAACAGAATGTTTGACTGCATGAAATCTAGGAGGAGTTCATTATTGGTTTACGTTGGGTCACTTGGTCAAATCTTGATAAAAACTTGTGAACACACTAGAGGCCACATTCATGTCCTAATCTTTACCAACCTTGATTAGAATGTTTGTCTGCATTAAATCTTGAAGGAGTTTTCAACTGGGTCATGTGGATTAAAAAAGTAGGTTACCAGGTGTAATGTTACAAAAGGCTTGTGAACACACTAGAGGCGACATTTAAAGGCCAGTCTTAATAAAACTAAAAAAAAATGTTTGTCTAGATGAAATCTGGATAAGTTCGTTATTGGGTCACGTGGGGTCAAAAAGTAGGTCACGAGGGCAAACTTTAGAAAAGGCTTGTGAACAATCTAGAGGCCCCATTTATGGCCCAAACTTCACCAAACTTGATCTGAATGTTTGCGTCTATAAAATCTTTAATACGTTTACAACTGGGTCACGTGGGGTCAAAAAGTAGGTCACTAGGTCAAATCTTAGAAAAAGTTTGTGAACACACTAGAGACCACATTTGTAGCCCAGTCTTCACCAAACTTGGTCAGAATGTGTGTCTACATGAAATCTTGGATAAGTTCATTATTGGGTCATATGGGGTTAAAATAGTAGGTCACTAGGTCAAATCGTTAAAAAAGCTTGTGAACACAAGAGAGACCACATTTATAGCCCAATCAACATGATCTAAATGTTTGCCTGTTATACGAGTAAATCTGGGGTGAGTTTGTAACAAGATCACCACAAAATAAGGTTTAAAGCAAAAATAACTACAAGGAAACCACGTGTCAACGTTTTCCATATATATTGTATGTTGTCAGCAATTCTCAAGCACTAGCAACATCGCTAATTATTGTAATAGGTAAGCTTAGCTTGAGACATGAGAAAGTGCACAAATCAGTGTTTTTCAAGTATTTTATATATTAATATTGTTTTCTGCCTTGATTATTTGGTGTTACAGAGTTAAAACGACAGTTATGCCAAAGAAATTTCCTAATCACATTCACTTCTATATATCCTTTATCGTCAGGGTTGATTTGCAGTGGAAAAAAATGATTTCCCTTTTGTTTATTGTAAAATTCTTATCATTAAGTCATTAAATAACTTGTACACAGTCGTATTTTGAAATAATTTTAATAAACAAGTTTTGCATTTGTTGAATTGTTTATGCCAGAAAAAATGTTCAATGCAACAAATGCCACCATCTTCTACCTTTACACATTTATTATATCACAACAACACAATATACCAACATTAATTAAAATTGTTCAATAAAACCGAGTGAAATCACACCTTCATTTTTCAACACAACAGCAAAGATCCGATTGCCGTTTCCGTGGCAACTTGTACGCTGATCTATTTCATATTTTTCATCATTTTCACAAATATTGCACATATGTTGACAAAAAACAACAACACAAGACATGCATAAACTAACTAAGTGAGACTAAACCATTTCTCTCCACATCCGGCAATCATAGCATTTTCCCTATATGTTCTGTATTGTCCGGGTATTCCTTCTGTTTACATTGTATCAGCGTTGTACATCAGTCTTTTAGAATCACACTTTTAACAGTTTGTTCAAATATATCAATATATTGTGGTACATTTTGCAATGTGTATCTGTATATAGCAATATATCATGTCACGCTTCAAGCATTTATTGACAACCCTAACCGGAATGAATGTGGCCATTTTTCAATATAAGGTGTAAGTTGTATAATTGAAAATAATGTTTTATGGTGCATAATTATGTTTAGGGACAATGTTGTTTTAGCTCACCTGAGCTCATGCTCAGGGTAATTATTGCCTTCCATCCAGCGTCACGCATCTGTCAACATTCGTATCAAAGAAAAATCTCCTCTGAAACCGCTGGTCCAAATTTATCCCATTTTTAAAGAAGATTCATCAGGCAGAGGGGACGGAAAGATGTTCAAAGAATTTTAATCCGTCAAAACATATTAGCCAGGGGCGTAGCCATTTTCCACATATGGCTATATACTTTAAATAGGAAAAAATAGATATTTTCTTGTCAGAAACTGCAAGAGCTAAAGCCTTGATATTTGGTATACTTGTTTGTTTTGTTTTGGGGTGTGTTTTTTTTTTTGGTGGTCCTGTAGTGTAATTTTTCAAGAAATTCTGATCTGTTAAGAATCGTTGCCGCCAAGCACGTGGCCATTTTCCATATATGGCTAAAAATGCTTTAAAAATACTCTTGTCAGAAACTACAAGACATAGAACTTTGGTATTTGGTATATGATTTTGGAGGGAGGGGGGACTGTATCAAAAAGGTTAAAATAATTTGAGCTGTCCAAAACATGGCCATTAGGGGCGGTGCCATTTTTGCATATATATATGTTTTTATTATGAAAAATAATTTTATACAAAATTTTCCTGTTAGGAACTACAAGAGTCGGGGCTTTAATATTTGGTATACATGTTATTTGGGTGGCCTTCTATCAAGTATGGTCAACGATTTGGATGAAAATGCATGGCGCCTGGTATATGGCCATTTTCCCAATATGGCTATGTAGCAAGAACATTGAAACTGATTGCCCAAATGTGGCATATGTACAATTTATCTGGTCTGTTTTATCTAAACACCTATGGCACTCAGGTCACTATGGTTTTCTTGTTAAAGGTTTTGTTCATGTTATCTTTCGTATTGTTTTATGAATCACTGAACTTGTTACCGAACTTAATAAAACTTGCCATATTTTCATTTTTTGCCATATTTTAATTAAATCTAAGAGAAAAAAAGAAACGTGGTCATGCCATGAAACCAGTTTTTCAACGATTTAGCAACTAATTTTAGTTGTAATGGGTCATGCCACGGAACAAGTTTTTCAACGATTTAACTATTTTTAGTAGCAGATTGGCCCCAAATTCAATACTAAGCGAGGTCTTCATGCAAGCTTACTATATGCAAAGTTTTGGCAAGATTAGTTTATCTGAACTGAAGTTATTGAAATGAAACTGATTTGCTATTTTTGTAACTGTGACCTTGACCTTGACCCGACTGGCCCCTAATCCAATTCCAATCTCAGTTTGCACTTAAACTATCTACAAACAAAATTTCAGGAAAATACCTCCATTTTTACACAAAATATTAAGTGGAAACTGTTTTTTTCTTATTTTTAGTAACAGTGACCTTGACATTGACCTGACTGGCCCAGTATTAAATCCTAAGCTAGGTCTTGATGCATGCTTGCAATATCCAAAGTTTCAGCAAGATTGGTTTATCTAAACTGAAGGTATTGACCGGAAACCATCTGTTTAACGCCGCCCTCCCGCCATAAAACAATCTAATAACTAGAATTTTTTGTTGAAAACCTGGTTAACAATCTGGTAGTGGTATTGTTGCAAAGTATACAGAGATGCCTTAAGGTGTTGAATATGGTGTTAGGTATATGTGACAAGCATTGTATAACGTCACCAGCATTAAATATACATCTGTATCATGAATGTTTTACTCATAATTTTGTGATAAAAACAGTAACATTGTTCTCAAAATGTTTATTGAAATGATTCCTTCCCTGAAAGTAAATGTTAAATTCAAATGCTATTTTAAAAAAGGTTTTGTGCTCAAGTTGTCAAGTGTATAAGTAAAACATTGTCATTGCAGATATACTTTTCATTTTCTTCTTTAAGGGAATAAATCTCTACACAACATTGGAATAGGCATTTAACAAAAAACAAACAACTTATTTTGAATCAATTGTTCATACAGAAACCTCAATGCTTTCAAACATTTTCCTATAAAAACAACAACAACATAGTTCTGATTTGTACAATTCACGCTGTTTTACATATTCTTTATTTCAGACTTGTCTGAGCTACAAATCTGTCTGGTGAAGCACTACACAGAGCATTACATGAAGTCTTCTATCGCTGCTACTGCATCTTCAGGCTGCGAGACTGATATCGATGACATCTATGTTGAACCAGAATTGAAGCTGGCCGGCCACAAAGTGCTTATGCCAACATCTGATAACAAAATATCCATTAGTTTCAGGGATATTCTTCCTCAGAATAAAAATAAATGCTACAATATCTACATCACAGGACAAGCAGGTATGGGGAAAACCTCTCTTTGTCAATCCATTGTGTCCAGCTGGTGTAAGGCTTGTCGAGCAGATGAACCTAATGGTGATTTAGAGATGGCTCTCAAGCAGTATGACATTTTATTTTATATCTCACTGAGACATGCAAGTGACCAACATGATATTAAAGATATGATAGTGTCACAGCTTCTGAAGTGCATTACATCTAACAACGAGATTCTTAGCCGCTTTAAACCAGAGTCGCTCCTGCAGAAACTATTTGAGCAGGCATCAAGAAAATGTTTGATAATCCTCGATGGGTTAGATGAATGGACAGCACAAGGAAGATCAAACATGCCATTTATTAGTGATGGAGTTCCAGAAAGAGATCTTAATTTAAAATATACATTAATGACAACCACACGACCCTGGAAACTAGAAGAGTTGCGATTAAAGGACTCCGAAATGGATCTGCAGATAGAAATTAATGGGGTTAAAAGCATACCTTCATTTGGTGAAAAGTTGATATCTGCTTTGAACAAAGAATTCAATATGAAGAGGACCTACGATGATTTTGATAAGTGCTTTTCAGAGGCTGGTCTGATTGAGATGCAAACGATACCAATTCTCTTCAAGTATCTTATCTGTTTGTGGTTTAACAGGCAGGACTTTGGAAAGTCGAAGACTGAGGTCTACACCAATATAATTGACCTCTGCTTTGAAAATGCAGAGAAAAGAGAAGGTGTGAAGGATTTACGTCAACATAGACATATTTCTACTGACACACCTATTATGACACCGGGAGTGTTTAAAGGAAAAGAAAAATGTAATAAGTATATGGATATCCTAAAAGCAGTTGGAAAATTGGCATTTGAAACAGCCATGGATCAAAAGGGAATGCAGTTGGCGTTTAATTCAACGGATGACCTAACTGATGATCAAATACAAATATGTCTGACTGTCGGTATTCTGACACAAAGTATTGTACCTAGTATAGTCTGTAAGGAGAAAAGCATTTCATTTCTGCACAAAACATTTCACGAATATTTTACTGCATTGTATATGGGCTGGCTTAGCAGCATTCCCGAGGAGAAATTTAGATTGACAAAGACTAATATTTATGAAAGGGAAGATTTTTTTATATTTCTAAGTGGGATTTGGCCTTCAGTATCTGAAAAACTGTTAGAGTTTTTTCTTGCAGACACCTATGACAAAGATATCATGTGGGATCCTAAGGATATTGTAAAAGCAAGGTTACAGACTGTTGTGATGAGATGTTGCATAGAAAGTTTGAATCAGAACGAACACTGTCCTAGAGTAGAATTACGAGTCATTACCTTTAACATTGATGATTGTAAGTCATTGCTCAGCCTATGTAATTCATTGCTCAGATCACGACTGAATATTGAAAGATTAAACCCAGCGACATTCGGTGGTTCTTTTCTTTCCAGAGACTTCTTTAACATTTTATCAAAAATTTCTCAAAAGAAAATCCTGCACACGAAAGGTGAAAATAATGTGTTAGATTTGTCAGAGCTGTGTGGTCTGAAACATTTGTTTCTTAGTGACCTAAATCTTGACTCTTTGCTTGTGAGTCCGACACTGTTCACGCTTAAATTGGATGGCATTCAAATCGACACATTTGACGGCATGATGGCGCTGTTGTCGAATATTGCAAAAGCAGAATCCCTAAATTATTTGTTCTGTAAGAACGTCAGATGTAAAAACACAGTAAATTTGATAGAACAGCAGGAAAGTGTTACAAGCATTAAAAGTACAGACCAGGGGAGGAATATTTACTGCACAGGACATACAAGTAAACAATATTTCCTTCATATGGATTTGTCAAATCCCACTAGACTGAGAACTATTAAACTTGAAAACATGTCCGTCAGTGAGCTGATTGTGAGCCCAGTCATCGAGACTCTCACTCTCAAAGACATTAAAATAGAAAAACATGATGAAATAGTTTCTCTGATGAAAAGTGTCTCAAGCCTGGAAACACTGACTCATATAGATATGAACAATATTCACTGCACAGAACACGCAAGTAATAAAGAATGTTTCCTGAATATAAATTTGTCAAGGCTCACCAGACTGCAGTGGATTATACTTGATAAAATGTCCATCAGTGAGCTGACTGTGAGTCCAGTCACCGAGTATCTCCATCTCGAAGACATTAAAATAGCAAAACATGATGGAATAGTTTCTCTGATGAAAAGTTTATCAAGCCTAGAAACACTTGAAAAAATATCTGTGAATAATATTCACTGCACAGAACATGCAAGTAATAAAGAATGTTTCATGAATATAAATTTGTCAAAGCTCTCTAGACTGTGCGTTATTATACTTGATAAAATGTCCATCAGTGAGCTGACTGTGAGCCCAGTCATCAAGAATCTCACTCTCAAAGACATTAAAATAGCAAAACACGATGGAATAGTTTCTCTGATGAAATGTACCTCAAGTCTGGAAACACTTGATAAAATATCTTTGAATAATATTCACTGCACAGAACACGCAAGTAACGAAGAATGTTTCCTGAATATAGATTTGTCAAAGCTCACCAGACTGGAAAAAATTCCTCTTGAAAACATATCCATCAGTGAGCTGACTGTGAGCCCAGTCATCAAGAATCTCACTCTCAAAGACATTAAAATAGCAACACATGATGGAATAGTTTCTCTGATGAAAAGTGTCTCAAGCCTGGAAACACTGACTGAAATTAATATGAACAATATTCACTGCACAGGACACGCAAGTATTGAAGAATGTTTCCTGAATATAGATTTTACAAAGCCCACTAGACTGAGGTGTATTATACTTGATAAAATGTCCGTCAGTGAGCTGACTGTGAGCCGTGTTATCGAGACTCTCACTCTCAAAGACGTTAAAATAGCAAAACATGATAGAATAGTTTCTCTGATGAAAAGTGTCTCAAGCCTGGAAACACTGTCTCAAATAAATATGAACAATATTCACTGCACAGAACACGCAAGTAATGAAGAATGTTTCTTGAATATAGATTTTACAAAGCCCACTAGACTGAGGTTAATTATACTTGATAACATGTCCATCAGTGAGCTGACTGTGAGCCCATTCATCAAGGATTTCGCTCTCACAAACATTAAAATAGCAAAACATGATGGAATAGTTTCTCTGATGAAAAGTGTCTCAAGCCTGGAAACACTGACTTATATATGTATGGACAATATTCACTGCACAGAACACAGAAGTAATAAAGAATGTTTTCTTACTATAGATTTGTCAAAGCTCACCAGACTGCAGTGGATTATACTTGATAACATGTCCATCAGTGAGCTGACTGTGAGTCCAGTCACCGAGTATCTCTATCTCACAGACATTAAAATAGCAAAACATGATGGAATAGTTTCTCTGACAAAAAGTGGCCCAAGCGTGTCTCACGGACGTTGTTTATTATATTGGACCACTATTCACTGCACCGAACACGCAAGCGACAACTGTTTCCAAATATAATAATGTAATAGCCGCCATGTGCTTAAATTGCTCACATACTCTTATAGTTCAAAAAAGAAATACAGTATAGGTACTCTAATGGAAAAAGATTTAGCAGAATGAACTGCCTAATGTAGCCATCAGTTATGTAAAATAGAGTGACACTGACACTTGATGTATGCAGGAGAAGATATCATCCAAGCACAAAATACCCCATATTTTCACTGGGAAGACAAATACCCAAATTAATCATTGTTTTCGAAAGACAAAGTATCCCATATCTATTCACAGCTGTCAAGTTACTATTTTACAGTAGTACCAGTTTGCTGAATTACTCAAAGGTACACTAGCACATTAGAAACATTTTATCTATAATATTTAAGGTCATTATGTAATAACTTTAAACTAAGGCACAGTTGTAGTTAACTGTATATTAATATGAACTGTATCACTGTCAGAAAACTACCAGGTACAAGCAGCACTACTAAACCCATTATTCAGTTTCATGTATTAGCTTTCAAAAAGCAGGGATTGCGATGATATTTCTATAAAAGTTGTACAAAGAAATTAAATAAGTGGATAATGTTAAATGACTTTCTAGAATCTGAAGATATGATGATAAGTGTTAATGTTTTTAATTTTTTTTATAAAAGCAGCATGATATGTTACGTAAATTTAGAGATTTTTGATGTAGGATTGTTTGTTCAGGCTGTTAAATTGATGAACGTATATTTCCCGGCTGCAAAATTAATCTACATATATTTCCAGGCTGCACAATCAATCTTTTTTAAAAATGGTGTGGGGTATTTTGTCCAAGGGATATTTTTTTCATTTCAAAATTTGATTTGGAAAGCCAAGTGTTTTGAACACAGCACTATGTATATGCTGTGTACTAAGCAGATATTTATGGAAAAAAAACTTGTCATGTTGAATGAATTTGTAATATAACAAAATACACGCAGCTGAATGTCTGACCATCCTCACACAAAATGAGGCATTTTACAACGGATCAATAAACGCTGACTTACCTCACTTAAAGGTGGTATCCGACTGTTTGGACTCCATTGTAAATGCACACTGAACGAGTATTAAACGGACCAAAAAGGACCGACTTACTGTTAAAGGTGGTATCCGACTGCTTGGACTCCATTGTAATTGCACACTGAACGAGTATTAAACGGACCAAAAAGGGCCGACTTACTCGTAAAGGTGGTATCCGACTGCTTGGACTCCATTGTAATTGCACACTGAACGAGTATTAAACGGACCAAAAAGGACCGACTTACTGTTAAAGGTGGTATCCGACTGTTTGGACTCCATTGTAAATGCACACTGAACGAGTATTAAACGGACCAAAAAGGACCGACTTACAGTTGAAGGTGGTATCCGACTGTTTGGACTCCATTGTAATTGCACACTGAACGAGTATTAAACGGACCAAAAAGGACCCACTTACTGTTAAAGGTGGTATCCGACTGTTTGGACTCCATTGTAATTGCACACTGAACGAGTATTAAACGGACCAAAAAGGACCGACTTACTGTTAAAGGTGGTATCCGACTGCTTGGACTCCATTGTAATTGCACACTGAACGAGTATTAAACGGACCAAAAAGGGCCGACTTACTCTTAAAGATGGTATCCGACTGTTTGGACTCCATTGTAATTGCACACTGAACGAGTATTAAACGGACCAAAAAGGGCCCACTTACTGTTAAAGGTGGTATCCGACTGTTTGGACTCCATTGTAATTGCACACTGAACGAGTATTAAACGGACCAAAAAGGACCCACTTACTCTTAAAGATGGTATCCGACTGTTTGGACTCCATTGTAAATGCACACTGAACGAGTATTAAACGGACCAAAAAGGACTGACTTACTGTTAAAGGTGGTATCCGACTGTTTGGACTCCATTGTAAATGCACACTGAACGAGTATTAAACGGACCAAAAAGGACCGACTTACAGTTGAAGGTGGTATCCGACTGTTTGGACTCCATTGTAAATGCACACTGAACGAGTATTAAACGGACCAAAAAGGACCGACTTACTGTTAAAGGTGGTATCCGACTGTTTGGACTCCATTGTAATTGCACACTGAACGAGTATTAAACGGACCAAAAAGGACCCACTTACTGTTAAAGGTGGTATCCGACTGTTTGGACTCCATTGTAAATGCACACTGAACGAGTATTAAACGGACCAAAAAGGACCCACTTACTGTTAAAGGTGGTATCCGACTGTTTGGACTCCATTGTAATTGCACACTGAACGAGTATTAAACGGACCAAAAAGGACCGACTTACTGTTAAAGGTGGTATCCGACTGTTTGGACTCCATTGTAATTGCACACTGAACGAGTATTAAACGGACCAAAAAGGACCCACTTACTGTTAAAGGTGGTATCCGACTGTTTGGACTCCATTGTAAATGCACACTGAACGAGTATTAAACGGACCAAAAAGGACCCACTTACTGTTAAAGGTGGTATCCGACTGTTTGGACTCCATTGTAAATGCACACTGAACGAGTATTAAACGGACCAAAAAGGACCCACTTACTGTTAAAGGTGGTATCCGACTGTTTGGACTCCATTGTAATTGCACACTGAACGAGTATTAAACGGACCAAAAAGGACCCACTTACTGTTAAAGGTGGTATCCGACTGTTTGGACTCCATTGTAATTGCACACTGAACGAGTATTAAACGGACCAAAAAGGACCCACTTACTGTTAAAGGTGGTATCCGACTGTTTGGACTCCATTGTAATTGCACACTGAACGAGTATTAAACGGACCAAAAAGGACCCACTTACTGTTAAAGGTGGTATCCGACTGTTTGGACTCCATTGTAATTGCACACTGAACGAGTATTAAACGGACCAAAAAGGACCCACTTACTGTTAAAGGTGGTATCCGACTGTTTGGACTCCATTGTAATTGCACACTGAACGAGTATTAAACGGACCAAAAAGGACCCACTTACTGTTAAAGGTGGTATCCGACTGTTTGGACTCCATTGTAATTGCACACTGAACGAGTATTAAACGGACCAAAAAGGACCGACTTACTGTTAAAGGTGGTATTCGACTGTTTGGACTCCATTGTAATTGCACACTGAACGAGTATTAAACGGACCAAAAAGGACCCACTTACTGTTAAAGGTGGTATCCGACTGTTTGGACTCCATTGTAATTGCACACTGAACGAGTATGAAACGGACCAAAAAGGACCCACTTACTGTTAAAGGTGGTATCCGACTGTTTGGACTCCATTGTAAATGCACACTGAACGAGTATTAAACGGACCAAAAAGGACCCACTTACTGTTAAAGGTGGTATCCGACTGTTTGGACTCCATTGTAATTGCACACTGAACGAGTATTAAACGGACCAAAAAGGACCGACTTACAGTTGAAGGTGGTATCCGACTGTTTGGACTCCATTGTAAATGCACACTGAACGAGTATTAAACGGACCAAAAAGGACCCACTTACAGTTGAAGGTGGTATCCGACTGTTTGGACTCCATTGTAATTGCACACTGAACGAGTATTAAACGGACCAAAAAGGACCGACTTACAGTTGAAGGTGGTATCCGACTGTTTGGACTCCATTGTAATTGCACACTGAACGAGTATTAAACGGACCAAAAAGGACCGACTTACAGTTGAAGGTGGTATCCGACTGTTTGGACTCCATTGTAATTGCACACTGAACGAGTATTAAACGGACCAAAAAGGACTGACTTACTGTTAAAGGTGGTATTCGACTGTTTGGACTCCATTGTAAATGCACACTGAACGAGTATTAAACGGACCAAAAAGGACCGACTTACAGTTAAAGGTGGTATCCGACTGTTTGGACTCCATTGTAATTGCACACTGAACGAGTATTAAACGGACCAAAAAGGACCGACTTACAGTTGAAGGTGGTATCCGACTGTTTGGACTCCATTGTAATTGCACACTGAACGAGTATTAAACGGACCAAAAAGGACCCACTTACTGTTAAAGGTGGTATCCGACTGTTTGGACTCCATTGTAATTGCACACTGAACGAGTATTAAACGGACCAAAAAGGACCGACTTCCTGTTAAAGGTGGTATCCGACTGTTTGGACTCCATTGTAAATGCACACTGAACGAGTATTAAACGGACCAAAAAGGACCCACTTACTGTTAAAGGTGGTATCCGACTGTTTGGACTCCATTGTAAATGCACACTGAACGAGTATTAAACGGACCAAAAAGGACCCACTTACTGTTAAAGGTGGTATCCGACTGTTTGGACTCCATTGTAAATGCACACTGAACGAGTATTAAACGGACCAAAAAGGACCCACTTACTGTTAAAGGTGGTATCCGACTGTTTGGACTCCATTGTAATTGCACACTGAACGAGTATTAAACGGACCAAAAAGGACCGACTTACTCTTAAAGATGGTATCCGACTATTTGGACACCATTGTAATTGCACACTGAACGAGTATGAAACGGACCAAAAAGGGCCGACTTACTCGCAAAGGTGGTATCCGAGATCCGATTTTAAGATCACGTTGTCATCTGGGAATGTCTGTGATTTAGCTATCCATTTTAGCAGAAATCTCCATCAAGCGTATTTAAAGATCTTGAAAAAATGGACATTTAGAGTGATGGTTTAACAATTTATTCTGTCTAACAGTTGAGGTAGTGCTCCACATCGTCCTTGCTTAGACTTTACTACGAGACTACATAGAAATTATGCCCACATTCCCCAAAACCTGCATAATATATTGTTACATGTATTTGATTTAAGCAAACTGTCAGGTACCACCTTTTTAAAATGTCACCTTACAATATTTCAATTGCTTTGTGGAAAGAAATCATCCATAAAGTCCACTCATTTCTAACTTAAAATGCCTACTTTATATTTGAAATACCATGAATATATTTTTTTGCCATGATGACAAATTCCATATCAACAATTATTCTAATGAAAACATCCAAATACCTTCTTTGTGTTGTTAACAATTATTTTTTATTTATTAGGCGAAGTAAAATGACAGAATTAGAAGAAATTGTGTTGGTTTTTTTTTAGATAGAAAATGTTCACAAATGTTCCTCATATAACCAAATATATCCAGGTCTGTTAATAGTTTGCATATTAGTTTGTTGCTATGCTTTTTCATTATCATTACAAGAATGTGCAATACGTTTCAACATCATTTAGGGTAAAATATCCACAGGTCGTTCTATTTCAATAAAGGGTATCTTTGTTTTTAAGGTAGCCTTATTTATTATTATTTTACTTTAAGTACAACAGTTATTTGCCATGTGGGACATATGACTAAAAAAACAAATAAAATAAAACATCTTGCATAATGATATATTAATGTTTATTTACTTGTTCAATATATTTAGGTCTAACATTATAAAACCCTACCTTGTGAATAAAGTGACTCTTTTGGATGTTGTTGTAAAATTTTCACTGAGGTCATATTCAATGGAGCAGACAGTACAAGCCTAAAGCTAGGAAAAGGGTTTCTATTTTTTTATTTTAGTAAGTTTGGGCTCCATTAACTTTTTATTAGTGAGATCATTTATTGTTATTGTTATATCTTTTGTCCATAATACATAATTGTTGCAAATCTTTGCTATAAAACTAAGTGTTGTTTTTTGTTATTTTTTTTATAAACGTTTTAGCCAAATCCCATGGGGACATTTTAATCTTTTGACAATGCATTTTAATATTGGGTGATTATTGTAAATATATTGTGTTGTTGTTTATTTATATTTATTTTGTATATGGTGTAAAGAAAATTATTGAATATTGCAATCTTGTTACATTTCTTGATGTGGATAACCTTTTTGATGTGTACAGTTGTTTTATTAGTTGTACATATTTTTGTGACCATTTAATTTTTGTTGCCAAATTGTCATGAACCTACATTAACATGTTCAATGTTCTATATTAAACAATATTCATTAAAAATACTTAATTGCAGTTGGTAAGACTTGCATTTTTGTTACATTTTATTGTAAAAATGTAAAAAAATGTGTTGGACTACAATGAATATTTCATTCAAATGTTTTCCCTGATCTCTAGAGTTTATGTAACGTGTGCTTTAGAATATTATGTTTTCCTTTGTTGTCCTTTAAAATATTAAGTTGTCTTTATGTTGGGAGAATCGAAACTGTCGCAAAGCCTTTTTTAAATATTCAAGCAGTGAAAGCTCAGCAATACAGTATATGTAAAAAACTGTGTATGAAGTGACTGTGTGGATCTATGCAAAATGCATATACCTACGCAAAATGTACCCAGGTTCGTTATAGGTATAGGTTAGTATTAGTTGTAGATTTGAGGTTTGTTTATACATGTCTGTATTTTATAGGAACATTAAGTAGTCAGCATTTATGAATTGCTAAATTGCATCTTACAAGTAGCCTGACTAGTTGGCGTGGTCCACTCTCATACGTGCTTTCATAACAAGCATTGGACACCATATTTATTGCACAATCTTTACCAAACAGGGCCAGAAAGTTGTTTGAAATCTTAGATATGTTTTGAACTTCATCAAATGGATTTAGTAGGTCACTAGGTAAAATGTTAGAAAATGTTATTAGCCCAGTGGCCACACTAATGGTCTAATCCAAAGTTTTCTAAAGTAAATAACTCCTAATTACTTGATGCCAGATATGAGCCTCCCAAAATGCATTGTCCTCAGGGAACGGCTTAAGGGTCATCATGGTCCATTTCTATATGATTAGAACCAAAACATTTTGTGACAAGATTCCTATAAATGAGGCTTTTTTTTACTGAAAAGGAGAATTTTACCAAAAAAGTGGTTATAAAACTGGTCAAGACCCCGTCAACTTAAGTTTTATTAAGTGTTTTTTAACTAGAATGAAGTTTCATGCACATGTTTGAGACTGTCCAATGGGAATCATTTACGTTAATGTTGCAAGTTTTAATTAAACATTCATGAATGTTGAGTTAAGCATCATCAAAGACATCTAAGTTAATTGCTGTTACATCACCCTCCAGTGTCATTTATTTTTCCACTGAGTTCATTGCCGTTACTTTACCCTCCAGTGTAAGTCTTTAATACTTCAATGTTCATTTAGATACTTCATTCCATTTACTTGATGTTTATATGTATGTGATTGTTTTTTTTTTAATTAGCACTTTAGAACACATTATTATTTTTCAATTTTGCCTCATGTACATTTGTTGTATACGTTTATTCTTTATTATTTTACTTTTGACTTATGAATGATTTCTTCTGTGCTTTTTTTCATAACTTGCTAAATATATTATTTTTGTGTTATTTATTTTTTCCAAATATTTAATGTGGTAAAAATATCTTTCACTTTTGGTGTAAAATTGTTTCAAACGTCCTGTATAAGTGTCACATTTTTCGTTTAGAATTTGTGTTATGATTTCATTGTCATTTCAGTACTGCAGTGCATCAGTGGTTCTACTCAGACTTTTGTCTGGGTCTTCTTCCACCAGCAAAAATTACTGGGCATCAGTATAATGACCATAATTAATCCCTGTGATGTATTTTAAATGCATGATAACATTTTTATAATGCAATTCCATTGATCATTGTTTCTGGTTGCATATTTTTAATATTTTTGATAGCTCCTAATGTACATATAAGTGTTCGCATTGATTTTGTTATGTATCATTTATTTATTGATTGTGCATTCATCATCTTGAAGGCGAGTGCAATTTTTTATTTTAAACATGTGGACATTTTTTTTTGTATTTCAATGAAATTGTACATAGTCAGATACTAAATCAGACTTGTGTTTCGCATTTATCAAGTTCTTAATGTGAAGTATTCTGGCTCAGGCAAATAGTAAAGATCCAGCTTGAAGTGATCCAGACGGGACTAACTGGATTGGAATTACAGTTTACTTACTTGAAGTACAGTATGTGGTCATAAATTTGGTGGTGTTTTTTAATGTATAACATAATATGCTATATAATGATAATGTGTAATGTCATCATGCATTATTGATGTCAAGTGATCTGGCTCAGGCAAGTAAAGATCCAACCTGAAGTGATCCAGATGGGACCATTTGGATCTGACTCTACACTGTGTACTTGGAGTATAGTATGTTCTTACAAATTAGGAGTTTCTCTTTAAATACATAACGAAATATGCTATAAAATGATGATGCGTGATGCCATTAAATATTGTATCATCAGTTTTAATGTGATTATTTATGATTTGCCATGCCTAATGTACTTGTGCATAACTGGTTAATATGTGAGGTTGCATGAATGGCTAAACTGATTGTGTAAATTCGACTGTAATATAATGGGATAGTATTGTTGATGTGTATGTGTATAGTGTAGCCGCTCTATCAAACAACAAACTTATTGAAAAAATGTTCAATATGTTTCTGTTTAGCTTATATATTAAGATGGTGTATGCAATTAAAAATATACATGAGGAAAAATGTATGTGTCAGCATAAGTTTTCCATCATGTTTTAAGTTGTTTCATGCAACATGTTTGTTTTTTAAACACTTCCTCAAGTATGTCTTAAGTATATACTTAAGTATATACTTGTTATATTATCTACGCATGAAGATTATGCAGTATTATTGTAATAAGAAGTGATGAATATTACATAATACTGTATATCTCTTATTCTATATTATACCTTGTTTTATATCATATTTATGAACTTAGATGTGGATATGTGTTTATCCAGTAATAATGGGAATAGTAAGATTTGACTAAAAGACATTTCAATGATCGACCTTTTCTAGAGCCTCACAGCTTAGTTTCAAACGTTTTGATGACATCTTTTGTTGTTGTTTTTGAATGTAATTGTTCATAGTAAAATACTAGACCAGATTTTATTTTACGTCTATATACCATGTAACTGGTTATAAACTTGAAGTGTTCTGTCTCAGACAAATAGTAAAGATATTGAAGTTATACAGATGGGACCATTTGGATCTGAATCTACACTGTTTACTTAGAGTACAGTATGTTCTTACAAATTAGGAGTTTCTCTTTAAACACATAACAAAATATGCTATAAAATGATGGTGCGTGATGCCATGAAATATTGTACGATCAGTTTTAATGTGATTTTGTATGATCGCCTTTACCGGTAATGTAATTGTGCATAACTGGTTAATATGTGAGGTTGTATGAATGGCTACACTGATTGTGTACATTCGACAGTAATATAATGGGCTAGTATTGTTCATGTGTGTGTGTGTATAGGGCAGCCGCTCTAACAAACAAGAAAATTATTGAAAATATGTTCTAAACATTTCTGTTTAGCTTATATATTAAGATATTGTTTTCCATCATGTTTTAAGTTGTTTCGTGCAAAATGTTTGTTTTTTTAAAACATTTCCTCAAGTATGTCTTAAGTATATACTTAATATGTACTTGTTATATTATCTACGCATGAAGATTATGCAGTATTATTGTAATAAGAAGTGATGAATATTACATAATACTGTATATCTCTTATTCTATATTATACCTTGTTTTATTTTATGTTTATGAACTTAGATGTGGATATTTTTATATCCAGTAACAATGGGAATAGTAAGATTTGAGTAAAAGACATTTCAATGATCGAGCTTTTCTATAGCCTCACAGCCCCAACCCAATGTAAGAGAGGAATGCTATAATGCCTGGAAGTCACATTGCACTAAACCAATGGTTTACTACACTGCCATTGATCTGAAGGTATTAACAAAACAATAAATCTCATGGCTCCACCCTCTTCCTTATACCACCAGATCCTCTAGATGTGTCCAACCGTTTAGACCAATTTACTTCTTAGCGAGGCCTCATGGGTACATATAGCAGTTGTCTATTCCCTTAAATTGTGAGATTTAGTCCGATTATTGATTATAATAGACCATATTCATGATATTGGGCAGCCGATACCAACCGAGGCTGTGAGAATTGCTTTATATTTCGCAATTTCGGGAAGTGTGTACAAATGTGCAAGAGTCAGTTCAGTCAGTCGAGTTTTGCCATAAAAATGAAAGCTCTGGGTTTGATTTATTAACTGCTTGCTTCTCAGTCTTCCATGTGTCCAATATAATTAATATATAACTAATCCAAGAAAATAAGGTAATTATTTTTATGACAAACTAAGACAACATTTGTCAAAATATGTAAACATATCACACTTAGTATGGCTTTGTTCTTTTGTCTGTTTACATGCTTGTTAAAAACCTAGAAACAATTCAGAAAAAATAGTTAAGACAGATTTTGCTTTATAAGGCCCCACTAATGTTCTACTGACTGAGCTAACCGGAGCCGGTAACACTAAGTGTTTCTATTATCTGTGTGCGCTCTCAGCCTCGGTTTGACTTCAACATGTCTGCCGGTGTTTCTTCAACATGGCTGCCGGTGTCACTTCAACATGGCTGCCGTATGATTATGAGCTTTAAACAGTGTGTATAAGATCTAGCCTGTGTCATTTATGATTGTCTGGACGCATCATAAATGCATTGTTTAATATTTTGTTATTTCCAAATAAGTCAATAGAAAATGCTTGTAAAAATGTAAGCACTACATGTATTTTCACATAAAAATATAAGCTTGTTATGTAAAAGACATATATTGGAAATATCAGAATCATACAAAATAAAAATAGATTATATCCCTTTGTCTTTTTTTATTGCTCCTTTTAATCATAAACAATCAAATAAATGAGTATGCTAGATATAACATATGCACACTATGTATTAACCGAATAACCAAAGATAATGCAGGTAATTCCCATTGTATAATTTATGCTATGATATATATATGTCTTATAAATATAAATTTACCATATGCCAATGGGCCAATTATACAGACTGTTATTAATATGTCAGTAAAACAGAAAATGCAAGCTTGTTTTTATTCCTTTATAGTGCAGTGACAATTATATATTTAACCAAATATGAAATTTTAAAACGAGAGATGTTCATAGAAAGCATGCTTCATTTTTTTATCAGCGTTGAGTATGTATAATGTTATGTGTTTATAAAAACAGAAAATCAGAAGTTTAACAAGGGACCTCACTTGGCAAAAATTGCTTTAATGATTACGTGAACTTCTGCAATGGGTTCCCTTTTAAACAAACATTCCATGATTAACGTGAATATATTTGACGTATTTTGAGAAACTGACCCGAACAAAAAGATCCACCAACACCCACGCCGATCATAAAAGGGTCTTGAATAAAAATTACTTATGAATGATTAACTGATTTTAATTGGAATAAAATTAATTACCTGCAGAAGTAAGCTATCATAATTAATTCTATGAGAGACCATGTAAAAAAAGCTCTAGAGAATGTCTAGATCATTAGAACGGCCCCAGCACATGTGTAGTTACCATCACAGTCATACTAGAGGAACGGCCCCAACACGTGTGTAGTAACTATCACAGTCATACTAGAGGAACGGCCCCAGCACATGTGTAGTTACCATCACAATCATACTAGAGGAACGGACCCAGCACATGTGTAGTAACCATCACAGTCATACTAGAGGAACGGCCCCAACACGTGTGTAGTAACTATCACAGTCATACTAGAGGAACGGCCCCAGCACATGTGTAGTTACCATCACAATCATACTAGAGGAACGGCCCCAGCACATGTGTAGTTACCATCACAATCATACTAGAGGAACGGACCCAGCACATGTGTAGTAACCATCACAGTCATACTAGAGGAACGGCCCCAGCACATGTGTAGTAACTATCACAGTCATACTAGAGGAACGACCCCAGCATATGTGTAGTAACTATCACAGTCATACTAGAGGAACGGCCCCAGCACATGTGTAGTAACTATGACAGTCATACTAGAGGAACGGCCCCAGCATATGTGTAGTAACCATCACAGTCATACTAAAGGAACGGCCCCAGCACATGTTTAGTAACCATCACAGTCATACTAGAGGAACAGCCCCAGGTGTAGTAATCATTACAGTCATACTAGAGGAACGGACCCAGCACATGTTTAGTAACCATCACAGTCATACTAGAGGAACGGCCCCAGCATATGTTTAGTAACCATCGCAGTCATACTAGAGGAACAGCCCCAGGTGTAGTAATTATCACAGTCATACTAGAGGAACGGCCCCAGCACATGTGTAGTAACCATCACAGTCATACTAGAGGAACGGCCCCAGCACATGTTTAGTAACCATCACAGTCATACTAGAGGAACGGCCCCAGCACATGTGTAGTAACCATCACAGTCATACTAGAGGAACGGCCCCAGTACAGGTTTAGTAACCATCAAAGTCATACTAGAGGAACGGCCCTAGCACATGTGTAGTAACTATCACAGTCATACTAGAGAAACGGCCCCAGCACATGTGTAGTAATCATCACAGTCATACTAGAGGAACGGCCCCAGCATATGTGTAGTAACCATCCCAGTCATACTAGAGGAACGAACCCAGCACATGTGTAGTAACTATCACAGTCATACTAGAAGAACGGCCCCAGCACATGTGTAGTAACCATCACAATCATACTAGAGGAACGGCCCCAGCATAGGTGTAGTAACTATCACAGTCATACTAGAGGAACGGACCCAGCACATGTGTAGTAACTATCACAGTCATACTAGAGAAACGGCCCCAGCACATGTGTAGTAGCTATCACAGTCATACTAGAGGAACGGTCCCAGCATATGTGTAGTAACTATCACAGTCATACTAGAGGAACGGACCCAGCACATGTGTAGTAACTATCACAGTCATACTAGAGGAACGGTCCCAGCATATGTGTAGTAACCATCACAGTCATACAAGAGGAATGAAACAAAAACAAAATTTAAAATCGTTAAGCCAAGGTGGTTATTAACTTTCCCATCATTATCAACAACAATAACATCATCATTACTTAGAAAGCAGAACAGGACAAACGTTGCAACAATCAAACAAATACAAACAATTAGAACATTAGGACAGAAAGACAGAGAGACAGACAGAGAGAGAGACAGTGAGAGACAGATAGAGATAGGAAGAGAGAGAAGGGAGCATAAATAGATAAGTAAACAAATAAACACCTAGATAAATAAAGACATAAAATATGATATATGATATAATAAATGAGCATAAACACAGTGATAAAGCAAGAAGAAAAGAGGATGAGCTTGAGGGTAAGGTGACTTATGTTAGCATAAGCTATTCGGATTAGGAGACAAAACACATATAGAGGATTGAATCCAGTTAGAAAAAGTTTCATATGTACATATCGTGTAAACAGCTAACAGAAGCTATCAGAAGGGAAGATACATGTATGACAGTGGCCAATATTAATCCTATTGCAAAAAAAAAGTATAAAGGCAGAAAATATTTCGTATCATAATATTTAAAGATAAGCAAATTCGATTTGTGTACAAAATGGGAGATGTCGCCTAGTTTCTGCACGGGAATCCAGTACATTATATCGTCGAAAACCTAATTTAATTCTTATTGGTCACACAGCAAACCGAAAAAAAATTGTTTTAAGTATATGAAAATTATTAGTCTATTTTTCGCATCCTAACGACATGCAGTCTAATTATTAAAGAATTTCGTTAAATGGGTTTTGGAACGTTATGAAAACAAGAACACCGAAATGAGGTACTTTTCGGTACTTATAGCACTCGCATAAACCAAATATTAATGGGGACATTCAGCGATTTCAGCTAATTTCACATATGATATCTTTCAATGCCTGTATACACGGATTTCAGCAGTAGTGCAACCGGGGACGTCCCCTGTTTGGTGGGTGTCCCCACTTAGAAAGTGTGCATATAACTGTCTCCATTTGGCACCAGATACACACACACACACACACACACACACACACACACACACACACACACACTCACACACACACACACACACACACATATATATATACACACACACATACACACACATTTGGCATAATGGCAGACAAAGTGGTCCCTATCAGTTTGGAGTGAATCTATGCAATAGTGCAATATGTTCCCGACAATGTGGCCCCTATTTATACTGTATCTCTGTGATCTTATAAATGCGGGGTGGGGGGGGGGGGGGAGGTGACTGGGGGTAAAACATTAGCTGTATTTCGATTGTAGGCGTAGAAATACTAGCAATACTAGTACCTATTTTACCAACAGATTTAAGATAATATATTCAGATGTATGATCTTGAACATAACAGCTTAGACAATTCAATTTCCTTACATGGGTGTAATAAAAAATTTGTTATAAATGATTTGACATTTTGACAGTTTGCAATAATAGACAAAGGCTGATTGTTGGAGAATATTTTAAGTACACTTTAAATGTTTTGTCCCCCAATTATACTCTTCCAACAGTGTTATTGATCATTGTTTGGAAGTAATTGTTTGTAAAACGTGTTTGTTTAATATTTTAGAGAGCATTTAAAGAGCGGCGTTTAAATATTTTTTTTAAGTTTTTAATTACAATAAAAGCATGGCAAGAAAAAAGCAGAGCATTATACTCATGAAGGTTAGGCTACAACCGTTAATGAGGTTAGAATTAAACACTCGGCAATAACTGCAAGCTTTTTACAAAAATGCAATCAGATCTATTTCACAATTTCACATAACTTCATATCACTTTAAATCATCCATGCGGTATGAAGAAATTCTAATGACTGATAAATGAAAGTTATCCACATTTGAAAAAATAGCAAAGGCCAATAACTCAAGAATAGTCAATGCGATGTATGGTAAATTTCTTTTATACACAACTACATATCATACCAATGAATAATAAAGGTTAAGTTGTCCGCAAAGGAATTTGCTACAAAAGGGGGTGTGGGTGGTAAACGAAGGACCTTAACTCTAAAACAAACAGCACAATCTGATTTATTTCTCATGCACAACAGCACATCAATATCAATCATATATGCAAGTACGAAAAGTTTCAAATGAATAATAAAGGGAGAGTTGCCTGCACAGAAAATTGTCCAAGTTATCCGCGCAATAAACGGATTGACGATGACAGTGCCATACCATAATAAATCCCTTCAGGCCTAGACACACTTGATTTCATATAAAATGGTTGGATATATGATATAATAGGTACGTAGCGGAGATGGCTCGTGTAAACTACCGATATATCTGATTCAAGATGGAATAATGTTGTCTCAACAAAGTCTCAACATAAGTATTCCTCCCTAATCGCCAGATAAATAGGCCCATGTCTGCTTTAAACTTTCTTCTCTTGGTACAGGAAGACAACACAAACAGAACTAAATAAGAACTATTAGATACCCAGTACCGCTGGAAGTCATATTTATGTATTTAGGAAGGGTTGCACTGGAAGTGAAAGTCTGACTCTGAAAGTAGCTACAGGATGCTAGCAGGTGTTACAGGCCTCCAGACATTGCTGATTCGTCACTGACTTGGCTGTGGAATTGTTTACCGTAATATGGTACTCAAGGTCATTATCCACTTCAAGGTATTTAGTGTCACAAAGCTCATACGTAGCAAGAATATACAGCTCGTATAATTTACAATAAAGATTATAAAACCGTTAAAAATAAAGCATATTCAACGAAAGATGTTTGCAAAACATTACAATCACGCTATTATTTAGGTTAAACCTGTTTTAGGCAGTGTCAAATGCAATACTGTCAAGGCGACTACACTTATGTCCAGCGCCAAAAACTCAAAAGTCCAGTAAATTAAACAATACTCAGCATTCTCAACTTTTTTTTCATGGGAGATATTTACATTGTCCAAAAATAAACAAAAAAGTCCAGCCTCTGCTAAATTCTTTCCAGGGAAACCAGGATAAGTCTAGCCCTGGCAGAAATGTTTCACTGTTAATCTGATAAAATGTCCAGCCTCTCTGGTGTTAGACTTAGAGGTAACCTTGGAAAATTGTCTAAATTGTCTAGCCTCGCTGATCCGGTACTCTGTGGACAATCCATGTTTTACCAGGCATATTCTTTGGAAGATTTTCATCCTTTTTCAAACATCCGACTGAAAATTTAGTTCCAATACACCGTGTAAATGGAAAAAAGGTAAAATATTCACATCTTTTAGGGTATTATTCTAGCGGATTGTTAAACCTGTTTGTCCAGCTTCCGGCTGATCATAATGACAAAAGTCATGGTTATCATGAACATATTCTGGGCATCATGAACAAGTTCTGAGTATCATGAACATATTCTGGGCATCATGAACAGGTTCTGAGTATCATGGACAAGTTCTGAACATTTTGAACAGATTCTGGGCATCATAAACAGGTTGTGGGCATCATGGACATGTCCTGAGCATCATGAACAGGTTGTTATCATGAACAGGTTCTGAGTATCATGAACAGGTTCTGGGCATCATGAACAGGTTGTGATCATGAACAGGTTGTGAGTATCATGAACAGGTTCTGAACATCATGAACAGGTTCTGAATATCATGAACAGGTTCTGAATATCATGAACAGTTTGGGGGCATCACGAACAGGTCCTGGTTATAATGGCAGAAGTCATGAGTATCATAAACAGGTTCTGGGCAGCAATAACAGGCCTTGAACATAATGAACATGTCACGAGCATTAAGAATAGGTCCTTGGCATCATAACCAAGTTCTGATCATAATGAAAAGGTCATGAGCATCATGACCAAGACCCAAGAAAAATGAAAGAGATTCACAGGATCTGACAGAAATGTAATTGATGGTGATAGATATATCGAATATGTCCGGTGATTACCTCTTAGGCGCAAAACGCAAGACTTAGGTTTTATCGCTATTATACTTAGAAAAGTTGGTATCCATCCATGTGCGGATGCCCTCCAGACAGGCTTCTGAGCGCTGGACAGCTTGTTCGCGATTCGCAACACATTTGCTCTTAAAGAAGACGTACAACTGTGTATCGTCAGCATACATGTGGTAGTCCAGGCCATGTTGCCTGATCAGATCACAGAGTGTAGAGTTTAGGCCCCAGAACAGACCCCTGGGGTACGATGCACATTAGGATTAATAAGGTATTTCCAAGACAATCTAGTACCTCCTCGACTCTTTGTTAATTTATCTTATTGAAGCGTTGTATTAAAAAAACTTATTTGTAATGTGCTTACCAAGAGATTTAATGTAAAACTTCGACCTTTTAAATCATACAGGTGAAGATAGCCATTTTGTTTACTGTATCCTATTTAGACGCATTTTGATATGCTCCTTTTTTTCTCACCAATATTGTGCACATTGTACTTCCTTGTTAACATAATAAGGAATTAATTTTTAAAGCCACGAGTTTTTGCTGAAATTGTCAATGCATGATACTTTATATCTTTGTAAGTATTTTTTATTCAGTTTATTAAACCTCCAATCTACATGTATACTACGCGCCTTTATTGTACATTTATTTGCTTACATATACGTCGAGTGTTTCCTTTTTCTCTGTAAAAGCGAATGTGATATAACTAAGTTATCAGTTCTACAAAGATCATGCACGGTGTGTTTGTGTAACTGCCGCAAATGTAAAACATTGTCATTCGAACATAAATACATGTAGATATGTAAACATTAAGTCGGGAGCGTTCTACATATTCGCTTATGAAAGACAATTTTAACGTCATGATAAGTGGTATCCGATCCATTTTGCTGTTTACTGGACTTCACAAACATACAGTTGGAGATCCTATTAGCGGTGGGGTGTAGTTGTGGTAATTAGTCAACCTGGGGCCCCAGTAGAGGTGGTGGGGTGAGATTATGGTGATTGGTCAACTTGAGGCTCCAGTTGTGGTGGTGGGGTGAGATTATGGTGATTGGTCAACCTGGGGCCCCAGTAGAGGTGGTGGGTGAGATTATGGTGATTGGTCAACCTGAGGCTCCAGTTGTGGTGGTGGGGTGAGATTATGGTGATTAGTCAACCTGGGGCCCCAGTAGAGGTGGTGGGTGAGATTATGGTGATTAGTCAACCTGGGGCCCCAGTAGAGGTGGTGGGTGAGATTATGGTGATTGGTCAACCTGAGGCTCCAGTTGTGGTGGTGGGGTGAGATTATGGTGATTAGTCAACCTGGGGCCCCAGTAGAGGTGGTGGGTGAGATTATGGTGATTAGTCAACCTGGGGCCCCAGTAGAGGTGGTGGGTGAGATTATGGTGATTGGTCAACTTGAGGCTCCAGTTGTGGTTGTGGGTGAGATTATGGTGATTAGT
Source organism: Sinonovacula constricta (assembly GCA_007844125.1). Lineage (NCBI taxonomy): Eukaryota > Metazoa > Mollusca > Bivalvia > Cardiida > Solecurtidae > Sinonovacula > Sinonovacula constricta. Next base: position 1,239,598 of record CM017563.1, on the reverse strand, counting down.
CAACCTGGGGCCCCAGTAGAGGTGGTGGGGTGAGATTATGGTGATTAGTCAACCTGGGGCCCCAGTAGAGGTGGTGGGTGAGATTATGGTGATTAGTCAACCTGGGGCCCCAGTAGAGGTGGTGGGTGAGATTATGGTGATTGGTCAACCTGAGGCTCCAGTTGTGGTGGTGGGGTGAGATTATGGTGATTGGTCAACTTGAGGCTCCAGTAGAGGTGGTGGGGTGAGATTATGGTGATTGGTCAACTTGAGGCTCCAGTTGTGGTGGTGGGGTGAGATTATGGTGATTGGTCAACTTGAGGCTCCAGTTGTGGTGGTGGGGTGAGATTATGGTGATTGGTCAACTTGAGGCTCCAGTTGTGGTGGTGGGGTGAGATTATGGTGATTGGTCAACTTGAGGCTCCAGTTGTGGTGGTGGGGTGAGATTATGGTGATTGGTCAACTTGAGGCTCCAATTGTGGTGGTGGGGTGAGATTATGGTGATTACTCAACCTGGGGCCCCAGTAGTGGTGGTGGGGTGAGATTATGGTGATTGGTCAACTTGAGGCTCCAGTTGTGGTGGTGGGGTGAGATTATGGTGATTGGTCAACTTGAGGCTCCAGTAGAGGTGGTGGGGTGAGATTATGGTGATTGGTCAACTTGAGGCTCCAGTTGTGGTGGTGGGGTGAGATTATGGTGATTGGTCAACTTGAGGCTCCAGTTGTGGTGGTGGGGTGAGATTATGGTGATTGGTCAACTTCAGGCTCCAGTTGTGGTGGTGGGGTGAGATTATGGTGATTGGTCAACTTGAGGCTCCAGTTGTGGTGGTGGAGTGAGGTTATGGTGATTGGTGAACTTGAGGCTCCAGTTGTGGTGGTGGGGTGAAATTATGGTGATTGGTCAACTTGAGGCTCCAGTTGTGGTTGTGGGGTGAGATTATGGTGATTGGTCAACTTGAGGCTCCAGTTGTGGTGGTGGGGTGAGATTATGGTGATTGGTCAACTTGAGGCTCCAGTTGTGGTTGTGTGGTGAGATAATGGTGATTGGTCGACTTGAGGCTCCAGTTGTGGTGGTGGGGTGAGATTATGGTGATTGGTCAACTTGAGGCTCCAGTAGAGGTGGTGGGGTGAGATTATGGTGATTGGTCAACTTGAGGCTCCAGTTGTGATGGCGGGGTGAGATTATGGTGATTGGTCATCTTGAGGCTCCAGTTGTGGTGGTGGGGTGAGATTATTGTGATTGGTCAACTTGAGGCTCCAGTTGTGGTGGTGGGGTGAGATTATGGTGATTGGTCAACTTGAGGCTCCAGTTGTGGTGGTGGGGTGAGATTATGGTGATTGGTCAACTTGAGGCTCCAGTTGTGGTGGTCGAGTGAGGTTATGGTGATTAGTCAACTTGTGGCTCCAGTAGTGGCAGTGGGGTGAGGTTATGGTGATTAGTTAACTTGAGGCTCCAGTAGTGGCAGTGGGGTGAGGTTATAGTGGATAGTCAACTTGAGGCTCCAGAAGTGGTGGTGGGGTGAGGTTATGGTGATTAGTCAACTTGAGGCCCCAGTAGAGGTGGTGGGGTGAGGTTATGGTGATTAGTCAACTTGAGGCTCCAGTTGTGGTGGTGGGGTGAGATTATGGTGATTGGTCAACTTGAGGCTCCAGTTGTGGTTGTGTGGTGAGATAATGGTGATTGGTCGACTTGAGGCTCCAGTTGTGGTGGTGGGGTGAGATTATGGTGATTGGTCAACTTGAGGCTCCAGTAGAGGTGGTGGGGTGAGATTATGGTGATTGGTCAACTTGAGGCTCCAGTTGTGATGGCGGGGTGAGATTATGGTGATTGGTCATCTTGAGGCTCCAGTTGTGGTGGTGGGGTGAGATTATTGTGATTGGTCAACTTGAGGCTCCAGTTGTGGTGGTGGGGTGAGATTATGGTGATTGGTCAACTTGAGGCTCCAGTTGTGGTGGTGGGGTGAGATTATGGTGATTGGTCAACTTGAGGCTCCAGTTGTGGTGGTGGAGTGAGGTTATGGTGATTAGTCAACTTGTGGCTCCAGTAGTGGCAGTGGGGTGAGGTTATGGTGATTAGTTAACTTGAGGCTCCAGTAGTGGCAGTGGGGTGAGGTTATAGTGGATAGTCAACTTGAGGCTCCAGAAGTGGTGGTGGGGTGAGGTTATGGTGATTAGTCAACTTGAGGCCCCAGTAGAGGTGGTGGGGTGAGGTTATGGTGATTAGTCAACTTGAGGCTCCAGTAGTGGCGGTGGGGTGAGGTTATGGTGTTTAGTCAACTTGAGGCTCCAGTAGTGGTGGTGGGTTGAGGTTATGGTGATAAGTCAACTTGAGGCTCCAATAGTGGTGGTGGGCTGAGGCTATAGTGATAAGTCAACTTGAGGCTCCAGTAGTGGTGGTGGGGTGAGGTTATGGTGATTAGTCAACTTGAGGCTCCAGTTCTGGTGGTGGAGTAAGGTTATGGTGATTAGTCAACTTGTGGCTCCAGTAGTGGCATTGGGGTGAAGTTATAGTGATAAGTCGAATTGGGGCTCCATACGTGGCGGTGGAGTGAGGTTATGGTGATGAGTCAACTTGAGGTTCCAGTATTGGCGGTGAGGTGAGGTTATGGTGTTTAGTCAACTTGAGGCTCCAGTAGTGGTGGTGGGTTGAGGTTATGGTGATAAGTCAACTTGAGGTTCCAGTAGTGGCGGTGAGGTGAGGTTATGGTGTTTAGTCAACTTGAGGCTCCAGTTGTGGTGGTGGGTTGAGGTTATGTTAATAATTCAACTTGAGGCCCCAGTAGAGGTGGTGGGGTGAGATTATGGTGATTGGTCAACTTGAGGCTCCCGTTGTGGTGGTGGGGTGAGATTATGGTGATTGGTCAACTTGAGGCTCCAGTTGTGGTGGTGGGGTGAGATTATGGTGATTGGTCAACTTGAGGCTCCAGTAGAGGTGGTGGGGTGAGATTATGGTGATTGGTCAACTTGAGGCTCCTGTTGTGGTGGTGGGGTGATATTATGGTGATTGGTCAACTTGAGGCTCCAGTTGTGGTGGTGGGGTGAGATTATGGTGATTGGTCAACTTGAGGCTCCAGTTGTGGTGGTGGGGTGAGATTATGGTGATTGGTCAACTTGAGGCTCCAGTTGTGGTGGTGGAGTGAGGTTATGGTGACTAGTCAACTTGTGGCTCCAGTAGTGGTGGTGGGGTGAGGTTATGGTGATTAGTTAACTTGAGGCTCAAGTAGTGGCAGTGGGGTGAAGTTATAGTGGATAGTCAACTTGAGGCTCCAGAAGTGGTGGTGGGGTGAGGATATGGGGATTAGCCAACTTGAGGCCCCAGTAGAGGTGGTGGGGTGAGGTTATTGTGATTAGTCAACTTGAGGCTCCAGTAGTGGCGTTGGGGTGAGGTTATGGTGTTTAGTCAACTTGAGGCTCCAGTAGTGGTGGTGGGTTGAGGTTATGGTGATAAGTCAACTTGAGGCTCCAGTAGTGGTGGTGGGTTGAGGTTATGGTGATTAGTCAACTTGAGGCTCCAGTTCTGGTGGTGGAGTGAGGTTATGGTGATTAGTCAACTTGTGGCTCCAGTAGTGGCATTGGGGTGAAGTTATAGTGATAAGTCGAATTGAGGCTCCATACGTGGCGGTGGGGTGAGGTTATGGTGATAAGTCAAGTTGAGGTTCCAGTAGTGGCGGTGAGGTGAGATTATGGTGTTTAGTCAACTTGAGGCTCCAGTAGTGGTGGTGGGGTGAGGTTATAGTGGATAGACAGCTTGAGGCTCCAGTAGTGGCGGTGGAGTGAGGTTATGGTGATAAGTCAACTTGAGGCTCCAGTAGTGGCGGTGGAGTGAGGTTATGGTGATAAGTCAACTTGAGGCTCTAGTAGTGGCGGTGGGGTGAGGTTATGGTCATTTGTCAACTTGAGGCTCCAGTAGTGGCGGTGGAGTGAGGTTATGGTGATTAGTCAACTTGAGGCTCCAGTAGTGGCGGTGGGGTGAGGTTATGGTGATTAGTCAACTTGAGGCTCCAGTAGAGGTATTGGGGTGAGGTTATGGTGATTAGTCAACTTGAGGCTCCAGTAGTGGCGATGGAGTGAGGTTATGGTGATTAGTCAACTTGAGGCTCCAGTAGTGGCGATGGAGTGAGGTTATGGTGATTAGTCAACTTGAGGCTCCAGTAGTGGCGATGGAGTGAGGTTATGGTGATTAGTCAACTTGAGGCTCCAGTAGTGGCGATGGAGTGAGGTTATGGTGATTAGTCAACTTGAGGCTCCAGTAGTGGCGATGGAGTGAGGTTATGGTGATTAGTCAACTTGAGGCTCCAGTAGTGGCGGTGGGGTGAGGTTATGGTGATTAGTCAACTTGTGGCTCCAGTAGTGGCGGTGGGGTGAGGTTATAGTGATTAGTCAACTTGAGGCTCCAGTAGTGGCGATGGAGTGAGGTTATGGTGATTAGTCAACTTGAGGCTCCAGTAGTGGCGATGGAGTGAGGTTATGGTGATTAGTCAACTTGAGGCTCCAGTAGTGGCGATGGAGTGAGGTTATGGTGATTGGTCAACTTGAGGCTCCAGTTGTGGTGGTGGGTTGAGGTTATGGTGATTAGTCAACTTGAGGCTCCAGTAGTGGCGATGGAGTGAGGTTATGGTGATTAGTCAACTTGAGGCTCCAGTAGTGGCGATGGAGTGAGGTTATGGTGATTAGTCAACTTGAGGCTCCAGTTGTGGTGGTGGGTTGAGGTTATGGTGATTAGTCAACTTGAGGCTCCAGTAGTGGCGATGGAGTGAGGTTATGGTGATTAGTCAACTTGAGGATCCAGTAGTGGCGATGGAGTGAGGTTATGGTGATTAGTCAACTTGAGGCTCCAGTAGTGGCGATGGAGTGAGATTATGGTGATTGGTCAACTTGAGGCTCCAGTTGTGGTGGTGGGTTGAGGTTATGGTGATTAGTCAACTTGAGGCTCCAGTAGTGGCGATGGAGTGAGGTTATGGTGATTAGTCAACTTGAGGCTCCAGTAGTGGCGGTGGGGTGAGGTTATGGTGATTAGTCAACTTGAGGCTCCAGTTGTGGTGGTGGGTTGAGGTTATGTTAATAATTCAACTTGAGGCCCCAGTAGAGGTGGTGGGGTGAGATTATGGTGATTGGTCAACTTGAGGCTCCCGTTGTGGTGGTGGGGTGAGATTATGGTGATTGGTCAACTTGAGGCTCCAGTTGTGGTGGTGGGGTGAGATTATGGTGATTGGTCAACTTGAGGCTCCAGTAGAGGTGGTGGGGTGAGATTATGGTGATTGGTCAACTTGAGGCTCCTGTTGTGGTGGTGGGGTGATATTATGGTGATTGGTCAACTTGAGGCTCCAGTTGTGGCGATGGAGTGAGGTTATGGTGATTAGTCAACTTGAGGCTCCAGTAGTGGCGATGGAGTGAGGTTATGGTGATTAGTCAACTTGAGGCTCCAGTAGTGGCGATGGAGTGAGGTTATGGTGATTAGTCAACTTGAGGCTCCAGTAGTGGCGGTGGGGTGAGGTTATGGTGATTAGTCAACTTGTGGCTCCAGTAGTGGCGGTGGGGTGAGGTTATAGTGATTAGTCAACTTGAGGCTCCAGTAGTGGCGATGGAGTGAGGTTATGGTGATTAGTCAACTTGAGGCTCCAGTAGTGGCGATGGAGTGAGGTTATGGTGATTAGTCAACTTGAGGCTCCAGTAGTGGCGATGGAGTGAGGTTATGGTGATTGGTCAACTTGAGGCTCCAGTTGTGGTGGTGGGTTGAGGTTATGGTGATTAGTCAACTTGAGGCTCCAGTAGTGGCGATGGAGTGAGGTTATGGTGATTAGTCAACTTGAGGCTCCAGTAGTGGCGATGGAGTGAGGTTATGGTGATTAGTCAACTTGAGGCTCCAGTTGTGGTGGTGGGTTGAGGTTATGGTGATTAGTCAACTTGAGGCTCCAGTAGTGGCGATGGAGTGAGGTTATGGTGATTAGTCAACTTGAGGATCCAGTAGTGGCGATGGAGTGAGGTTATGGTGATTAGTCAACTTGAGGCTCCAGTAGTGGCGATGGAGTGAGATTATGGTGATTGGTCAACTTGAGGCTCCAGTTGTGGTGGTGGGTTGAGGTTATGGTGATTAGTCAACTTGAGGCTCCAGTAGTGGCGATGGAGTGAGGTTATGGTGATTAGTCAACTTGAGGCTCCAGTAGTGGCGGTGGGGTGAGGTTATGGTGATTAGTCAACTTGAGGCTCCAGTAGAGGTGGTGGGGTGAGGTTATGGTGATTAGTCAACTTGTGGCTCCAGTAGTGGCGGTGGGGTGAGGTTATGGTGATTAGTCAACTTGAGGCTCCAGTAGAGGTGGTGGGGTGAGGTTATAGTGATTAGTCAACTTGTGGCTCCAGTAGTGGCGGTGGGGTGAGGTTATGGTGATTAGTCAACTTGAGGCTCCAGTAGAGGTGGTGGGGTGAGGTTATAGTGATTAGTCAACTTGTGGCTCCAGTAGTGGTGGTGGGGTGAGGTTATGGTTATTAGTCATCTTGAGGCTCCAGTAGTGGCGGTGGAGTGAGGTTATGGTGATTAGTCAACTTGAGGCTCCAGTAGAGGTGGTGGGGTGAGGTTATGGTGATTAGTCAACTTGAGGCTCCAGTAGTGGCGTGGAGTGAGGTTTTGGTGATTAGTCAACTTGAGGCTCCAGTAGTGGCGATGGAGTGAGGTTATGGTGATTAGTCAACTTGAGGCTCCAGTAGTGGCGATGGAGTGAGGTTATGGAGATTAGTCAACTTGAGGCTCCAGTAGTGGCGATGGAGTGAGGTTATTGTGATTAGTCAACTTGAGGCTCCAGTAGTGGCGATGGAGTGAGGTTATGTTGATTAGTCAACTTGAGGCTCCAGTACTGGCGATGGAGTGAGGTTATGGTGATTAGTCAACTTGAGGCTCCAGTAGTGGCGATGGAGTGAGGTTATGGTGATTAGTCAACTTGAGGCTCCAGTAATGGCGATGGAGTGAGGTTATGGTGATTGGTCAACTTGAGGCTCCAGTAGTGGTGGTGGGTTGAGGTTATGGTGATTAGTCAACTTGCGGCTCCAGTAGTGGCGATGGAGTGAGGTTATGGTGATTAGTCAACTTGAGGCTCCAGTAGTGGCGGTGGGGTGAGGTTATATTGATTAGCCAACTTGAGGCTCCAGTAGTGGCGATGGAGTGAGGTTATGGTGATTAGTCAACTTGAGGCTCCAGTAGTGGCGATGGAGTGAGGTTATGGTGATTAGTCAACTTGAGGCTCCAGTAGTGGCGATGGAGTGAGGTTATGGTGATTGGTCAACTTGAGGCTCCAGTTGTGGTGGTGGGGTGAGGTTATGGTGATTAGTCAACTTGAGGCTCCAGTAGAGGCGATGGAGTGAGGTTATGGTGATTAGTCAACTTGAGGCTCCAGTAGTGGCGATGGAGTGAGGTTATGGTGATTGGTCAACTTGAGGCTCCAGTAGTGGTGGTGGGTTGAGGTTATGGTGATTAGTCAACTTGAGGCTCCAGTAGTGGCGATGGAGTGAGGTTATGGTGATTAGTCAACTTGAGGCTCCAGTAGTGGCGATGGAGTGAGGTTATGGTGATTAGTCAACTTGAGGCTCCAGTAGTGGCGATGGAGTGAGGTTATGGTGATTGGTCAACTTGAGGCTCCAGTTGTGGTGGTGGGTTGAGGTTATGGTGATTAGTCAACTTGAGGTTCCAGTAGTGGCGGTGAGGTGAGGTTATGGTGTTTAGTCAACTTGAGGCTCCAGTAGTGGTGGTGGGTTGAGGTTATGGTGATAAGTCAACTTGAGGTTCCAGTAGTGGTGGTGGGTTGAGGTTATGGTGATTAGTCAACTTGAGGCTCCAGTAGTGGCGATGGAGTGAGGTTATGGTGATTAGTCAACTTGAGGCTCCAGTAGTGGCGATGGAGTGAGGTTATGGTGATTAGTCAACTTGAGGCTCCAGTTGTGGTGGTGGGTTGAGGTTATGGTGATTAGTCAACTTGAGGCTCCAGTAGTGGCGATGGAGTGAGGTTATGGTGATTAGTCAACTTGAGGATCCAGTAGTGGCGATGGAGTGAGGTTATGGTGATTAGTCAACTTGAGGCTCCAGTAGTGGCGATGGAGTGAGATTATGGTGATTGGTCAACTTGAGGCTCCAGTTGTGGTGGTGGGTTGAGGTTATGGTGATTAGTCAACTTGAGGCTCCAGTAGTGGCGATGGAGTGAGGTTATGGTGATTAGTCAACTTGAGGCTCCAGTAGTGGCGGTGGGGTGAGGTTATGGTGATTAGTCAACTTGAGGCTCCAGTAGAGGTGGTGGGGTGAGGTTATGGTGATTAGTCAACTTGTGGCTCCAGTAGTGGCGGTGGGGTGAGGTTATGGTGATTAGTCAACTTGAGGCTCCAGTAGAGGTGGTGGGGTGAGGTTATAGTGATTAGTCAACTTGTGGCTCCAGTAGTGGCGGTGGGGTGAGGTTATGGTGATTAGTCAACTTGAGGCTCCAGTAGAGGTGGTGGGGTGAGGTTATAGTGATTAGTCAACTTGTGGCTCCAGTAGTGGTGGTGGGGTGAGGTTATGGTTATTAGTCATCTTGAGGCTCCAGTAGTGGCGGTGGAGTGAGGTTATGGTGATTAGTCAACTTGAGGCTCCAGTAGAGGTGGTGGGGTGAGGTTATGGTGATTAGTCAACTTGAGGCTCCAGTAGTGGCGTGGAGTGAGGTTTTGGTGATTAGTCAACTTGAGGCTCCAGTAGTGGCGATGGAGTGAGGTTATGGTGATTAGTCAACTTGAGGCTCCAGTAGTGGCGATGGAGTGAGGTTATGGAGATTAGTCAACTTGAGGCTCCAGTAGTGGCGATGGAGTGAGGTTATTGTGATTAGTCAACTTGAGGCTCCAGTAGTGGCGATGGAGTGAGGTTATGTTGATTAGTCAACTTGAGGCTCCAGTACTGGCGATGGAGTGAGGTTATGGTGATTAGTCAACTTGAGGCTCCAGTAGTGGCGATGGAGTGAGGTTATGGTGATTAGTCAACTTGAGTCTCCAGTAATGGCGATGGAGTGAGGTTATGGTGATTGGTCAACTTGAGGCTCCAGTAGTGGTGGTGGGTTGAGGTTATGGTGATTAGTCAACTTGCGGCTCCAGTAGTGGCGATGGAGTGAGGTTATGGTGATTAGTCAACTTGAGGCTCCAGTAGTGGCGGTGGGGTGAGGTTATATTGATTAGCCAACTTGAGGCTCCAGTAGTGGCGATGGAGTGAGGTTATGGTGATTAGTCAACTTGAGGCTCCAGTAGTGGCGATGGAGTGAGGTTATGGTGATTAGTCAACTTGAGGCTCCAGTAGTGGCGATGGAGTGAGGTTATGGTGATTGGTCAACTTGAGGCTCCAGTTGTGGTGGTGGGGTGAGGTTATGGTGATTAGTCAACTTGAGGCTCCAGTAGAGGCGATGGAGTGAGGTTATGGTGATTAGTCAACTTGAGGCTCCAGTAGTGGCGATGGAGTGAGGTTATGGTGATTGGTCAACTTGAGGCTCCAGTAGTGGTGGTGGGTTGAGGTTATGGTGATTAGTCAACTTGAGGCTCCAGTAGTGGCGATGGAGTGAGGTTATGGTGATTAGTCAACTTGAGGCTCCAGTAGTGGCGATGGAGTGAGGTTATGGTGATTAGTCAACTTGAGGCTCCAGTAGTGGCGATGGAGTGAGGTTATGGTGATTGGTCAACTTGAGGCTCCAGTTGTGGTGGTGGGTTGAGGTTATGGTGATTAGTCAACTTGAGGTTCCAGTAGTGGCGGTGAGGTGAGGTTATGGTGTTTAGTCAACTTGAGGCTCCAGTAGTGGTGGTGGGTTGAGGTTATGGTGATAAGTCAACTTGAGGTTCCAGTAGTGGCGGTGAGGTGAGGTTATGGTGTTTAGTCAACTTGAGGCTCCAGTTGTGGTGGTGGGTTGAGGTTATGGTAATAATTCAACTTGAGGCCCCAGTAGAGGTGGTGGGGTGAGATTATGGTGATTGGTCAACTTGAGGCTCCAGTTGTGGTGGTGGGGTGAGATTATGGTGATTGGTCAACTTGAGGCTCCAGTTGTGGTGGTGGGGTGAGATTATGGTGATTGGTCAACTTGAGGCTCCAGTAGAGGTGGTGGGGTGAGATTGTGGTGATTGGTCAACTTGAGGCTCCAGTAGTGGCGATGGAGTGAGGTTATGGAGATTAGTCAACTTGAGGCTCCAGTAGTGGCGATGGAGTGAGGTTATTGTGATTAGTCAACTTGAGGCTCCAGTAGTGGCGATGGAGTGAGGTTATGGTGATTAGTCAACTTGAGGCTCCAGTAGTGGCGATGGAGTGAGGTTATGGTGATTAGTCAACTTGAGGCTCCAGTAGTGGTGGTGGGGTGAGGTTATGGTGATTAGTCAACTTGAGGCTCCAGTAGTGGCGGTGGAGTGAGGTTATGGTGATTAGTCAACTTGAGGCTCCAGTAGAGGTGGTGGGGTGAGGTTATGGTGATTAGTCAACTTGAGGCTCCAGTAGTGGTGATGGAGTGAGGTTTTGGGGATTAGTCAACGTGAGGCTCCAGTAGTGGCGATGGAGTGAGGTTATGGTGATTAGTCAACTTGAGGCTCCAGTAGTGGCGATGGAGTGAGGTTATGGAGATTAGTCAACTTGAGGCTCCAGTAGTGGCGATGGAGTGAGGTTATTGTGATTAGTCAACTTGAGGCTCCAGTAGTGGCGATGGAGTGAGGTTATGGTGATTAGTCAACTTGCGGCTCCAGTAGTGGCGATGGAGTGAGGTTATGGTGATTAGTCAACTTGAGGCTCCAGTAGTTGCGGTGGAGTGAGGTTATGGTGATTAGTCAACTTGAGGCTCCAGTAATGGCGATGAAGTGAGGTTATGGTGATTGGTCAACTTGAGGCTCCAGTAGTGGTGGTGGGTTGAGGTTATGGTGATTAGTCAACTTGCGGCTCCAGTAGTGGCGATGGAGTGAGGTTATGGTGATTAGTCAACTTGAGGCTCCAGTAGTGGCGGTGGGATGAGGTTATATTGATTAGCCAACTTGAGGCTCCAGTAGTGGCGATGGAGTGAGGTTATGGTGATTAGTCAACTTGAGGCTCCAGTAGTGGCGATGGAGTGAGGTTATGGTGATTAGTCAACTTGAGGCTCCAGTAGTGGCGATGGAGTGAGGTTATGGTGATTGGTCAACTTGAGGCTCCAGTTGTGGTGGTGGGTTGAGGTTATGGTGATTAGTCAAGATGAGGCTCCAGTAGAGGCGATGGAGTGAGGTTATGGTGATTAGTCAACTTGAGGCTCCAGTAGTGGCGATGGAGTGAGGTTATGGTGATTGGTCAACTTGAGGCTCCAGTAGTGGTGGTGGGTTGAGGTTATGGTGATTAGTCAACTTGAGGCTCCAGTAGTGGCGATGGAGTGAGGTTATGGTTATTAGTCAACTTGAGGCTCCAGTAGTGGCGATGGAGTGAGGTTATGGTGATTAGTCAACTTGAGGCTCCAGTAGTGGCGATGGAGTGAGGTTATGGTGATTGGTCAACTTGAGGCTCCAGTTGTGGTGGTGGGTTGAGGTTATGGTGATTAGTCAACTTGAGGTTCCAGTAGTGGCGGTGAGGTGAGGTTATGGTGTTTAGTCAACTTGAGGCTCCAGTAGTGGTGGTGGGTTGAGGTTATGGTGATAAGTCAACTTGAGGTTCCAGTAGTGGCGGTGAGGTGAGGTTATGGTGTTTAGTCAACTTGAGGCTCCAGTTGTGGTGGTGGGTTGAGGTTATGGTAATAATTCAACTTGAGGCCCCAGTAGAGGTGGTGGGGTGAGATTATGGTGATTGGTCAACTTGAGGCTCCAGTTGTGGTGGTAGGGTGAGATTATGGTGATTGGTCAACTTGAGGCTCCAGTTGTGGTAGTGGGGTGAGATTATGGTGATTGGTCAACTTGAGGCTCCAGTAGAGGTGGTGGGGTGAGATTATGGTGATTGGTCAACTTGAGGCTCCAGTTGTGGTGGTGGGGTGAGATTATGGTGATTGGTCAACTTGAGGCTCCAGTTGTGGTGGTGGGGTGATATTATGGTGATTGGTCAACTTGAGGCTCCAGTTGTGGTGCTGGGGTGAGATTATGGTGATTGGTCAACTTGAGGCTCCAGTTGTGGTGGTGGGGTGAGATTATGGTGATTGGTCAACTTGAGGCTCCAGTTGTGGTGGTGGAGTGAGGTTATGGTGATTAGTCAACTTGTGGCTCCAGTAGTGGTGGTGGGGTGAGGTTATGGTGATTAGTTAACTTGAGGCTCAAGTAGTGGCAGTGGGGTGAGGTTATAGTGGATAGTCAACTTGAGGCTCCAGAAGTGGTGGTGGGGTGAGGATATGGGGATTAGTCAACTTGAGGCCCCAGTAGTGGTGGTGGGGTGAGGTTATGGTGATTAGTCAACTTGAGGCTCCAGTAGTGGCGTTGGGGTGAGGTTATGGTGTTTAGTCAACTTGAGGCTCCAGTAGTGGTGGTGGGTTGAGGTTATGGTGATAAGTCAACTTGAGGCTCCAGTAGTGGTGGTGGGTTGAGGTTATGGTGATTAGTCAACTTGAGGCTCCAGTTCTGGTGGTGGAGTGAGGTTATGGTGATTAGTCAACTTGTGGCTCCAGTAGTGGCATTGGGGTGAAGTTATAGTGATAAGTCGAATTGAGGCTCCATACGTGGCGGTGGGGTGAGGTTATGGTGATAAGTCAACTTGAGGTTCCAGTAGTGGCGGTGAGGTGAGATTATGGTGTTTAGTCAACTTGAGGCTCCAGTAGTGGCGGTGGAGTGAGGTTATGGTGATAAGTCAACTTGAGGCTCCAGTTGTGGCGGTGGAGTGAGGTTATGGTGATAAGTCAACTTGAGGCTCTAGTAGTGGCGGTGGGGTGAGGTTATGGTCATTTGTCAACTTGAGGCTCCAGTAGTGGCGGTGGAGTGAGGTTATGGTGATTAGTCAACTTGAGGCTCCAGTAGTGGCGGTGGGGTGAGGTTATGGTGATTAGTCAACTTGAGGCTCCAGTAGAGGTATTGGGGTGAGGTTATGGTGATTAGTCAACTTGAGGCTCCAGTAGTGGCGATGGAGTGAGGTTATGGTGATTAGTCAACTTGAGGCTCCAGTAGTGGCGATGGAGTGAGGTTATGGTGATTAGTCAACTTGAGGCTCCAGTAGTGGCGATGGAGTGAGGTTATGGTGATTAGTCAACTTGAGGCTCCAGTAGTGGCGATGGAGTGAGGTTATGGTGATTAGTCAACTTGAGGCTCCAGTAGTGGCGATGGAGTGAGGTTATGGTGATTAGTCAACTTGAGGCTCCAGTAGTGGCGATGGAGTGAGGTTATGGTGATTAGTCAACTTGAGGCTCCAGTAGTGGTGATGGAGTGAGGTTATGGTGATTAGTCAACTTGAGGCTCCAGTAGTGGCGGTGGGGTGAGGTTATGGTGATTAGTCAACTTGAGGCTCCAGTAGTGGCGATGGAGTGAGGTTATGGTGATTGGTCAACTTGAGGCTCCAGTAGTGGTGGTGGGTTGAGGTTATGGTGATTAGTCAACTTGAGGCTCCAGTAGTGGCGATGGAGTGAGGTTATGGTGATTAGTCAACTTGAGGCTCCAGTAGTGGCGGTGGGGTGAGGTTATGGTGATTAGTCAACTTGTGGCTCCAGTAGTGGCGGTGGGGTGAGGTTATAGTGATTAGTCAACTTGAGGCTCCAGTAGTGGCGATGGAGTGAGGTTATGGTGATTAGTCAACTTGAGGCTCCAGTAGTGGCGATGCAGTGAGGTTATGGTGATTGGTCAACTTGAGGCTCCAGTTGTGGTGGTGGGTTGAGGTTATGGTGATTAGTCAACTTGAGGCTCCAGTAGTGGCGATGGAGTGAGGTTATGGTGATTAGTCAACTTGAGGCTCCAGTAGTGGCGATGGAGTGAGGTTATGGTGATTAGTCAACTTGAGGCTCCAGTAGTGGCGATGGAGTGAGGTTATGGTGATTGGTCAACTTGAGGCTCCAGTAGTGGTGGTGGGTTGAGGTTATGGTGATTAGTCAACTTGAGGCTCCAGTAGTGGCGATGGAGTGAGGTTATGGTGATTAGTCAACTTGAGGCTCCAGTAGTGGCGGTGGGGTGAGGTTATGGTGATTAGTCAACTTGAGGCTCCAGTAGTGGCGGTGGGGTGAGGTTATAGTGATTAGTCAACTTGAGGCTCCAGTAGTGGCGATGGAGTGAGGTTATGGTGATTAGTCAACTTGAGGCTCCAGTAGTGGCGATGCAGTGAGGTTATGGTGATTGGTCAACTTGAGGCTCCAGTTGTGGTGGTGGGTTGAGGTTATGGTGATTAGTCAACTTGAGGCTCCAGTAGTGGCGATGGAGTGAGGTTATGGTGATTAGTCAACTTGAGGCTCCAGTAGTGGCGATGGAGTGAGGTTATGGTGATTGGTCAACTTGAGGCTCCAGTTGTGGTGGTGGGTTGAGGTTATGGTGATTAGTCAACTTGAGGCTCCAGTAGTGGCGATGGAGTGAGGTTATGGTGATTAGTCAACTTGAGGCTCCAGTAGTGGCGATGGAGTGAGGTTATGGTGATTAGTCAACTTGAGGCTCCAGTAGTGGCGATGGAGTGAGGTTATGGTGATTGGTCAACTTGAGGCTCCAGTTGTGGTGGTGGGTTGAGGTTATGGTGATTAGTCAACTTGAGGCTCCAGTAGTGGCGATGGAGTGAGGTTATGGTGATTAGTCAACTTGAGGCTCCAGTAGTGGCGGTGGGGTGAGGTTATGGTGATTAGTCAACTTGAGGCTCCAGTAGAGGTGGTGGGGTGAGGTTATGGTGATTAGTCAACTTGTGGCTCCAGTAGTGGCGGTGGGGTGAGGTTATGGTGATTAGTCAACTTGAGGCTCCAGTAGAGGTGGTGGGGTGAGGTTATAGGGATTAGTCAACTTGTGGCTCCAGTAGTGGTGGTGGGGTGAGGTTATGGTGATTAGTCAACTTGAGGCTCCAGTAGTGGCGGTGGAGTGAGGTTATGGTGATTAGTCAACTTGAGGCTCCAGTAGAGGTGGTGGGGTGACGTTATGGTGATTAGTCAACTTGAGGCTCCAGTAGTGGCGATGGAGTGAGGTTTTGGTGATTAGTCAACTTGAGGCTCCAGTAGTGGCGATGGAGTGAGGTTATGGTGATAAGTCAACTTGAGGCTCCAGTAGTGGCGATGGAGTGAGGTTATGGAGATTAGTCAACTTGAGGCTCAAGTAGTGGCGATGGAGTGAGGTTATTGTGATTAGTCAACTTGAGGCTCCAGTAGTGGCGATGGAGTGAGGTTATGGTGATTAGTCAACTTAAGGCTCCAGTAGTGGCGATGGAGTGAGGTTATGGTGATTAGTCAACTTGAGGCTCCAGTAGTGGCGGTGGAGTGAGGTTATGGTGATTAGTCAAATTGAGGCTCCAGTAGTGGCGATGGAGTGAGGTTATGGTGATTGGTCAACTTGAGGCTCCAGTAGTGGTGGTGGGTTGAGGTTATGGTGATTAGTCAACTTGAGGCTCCAGTAGTGGCGATGGAGTGAGGTTATGGTGATTAGTCAACTTGAGGCTCCAGTAGTGGCGGTGGGGTGAGGTTATATTGATTAGCCAACTTGAGGCTCCAGTAGTGGCGATGGAGTGAGGTTATGGTGATTAGTCAACTTGAGGCTCCAGTAGTGGCGATGGAGTGAGGTTATGGTGATTAGTCAACTTGAGGCTCCAGTAGTGGCGATGGAGTGAGGTTATGGTGATTGGTCAACTTGAGGCTCCAGTTGTGGTGGTGGGTTGAGGTTATGGTGATTAGTCAACTTGAGGCTCCAGTAGAGGCGATGGAGTGAGGTTATGGTGATTAGTCAACTTGAGGCTCCAGTAGTGGCGATGGAGTGAGGTTATGGTGATTGGTCAACTTGAGGCTCCAGTAGTCGTGGTGGGTTGAGGTTATGGTGATTAGTCAACTTGAGGCTCCAGTAGTGGCGATGGAGTGAGGTTATGGTGATTAGTCAACTTGAGGCTCCAGTAGTGGCGATGGAGTGAGGTTATGGTGATTAGTCAACTTGAGGCTCCAGTAGTGGCGATGGAGTGAGGTTATGGTGATTGGTCAACTTGAGGCTCCAGTTGTGGTGGTGGGTTGAGGTTATGGTGATTAGTCAACTTGAGGCTCCAGTAGTGGCGATGGAGTGAGGTTATGGTGATTAGTCAACTTGAGGCTCCAGTAGTGGCGGTGGGGTGAGGTTATGGTGATTAGTCAACTTGAGGCTCCAGTAGAGGTGGTGGGGTGAGGTTATGGTGATTAGTCAACTTGTGGCTCCAGTAGTGGCGGTGGGGTGAGGTTATGGTGATTAGTCAACTTGAGGCTCCAGTAGAGGTGGTGGGGTGAGGTTATAGTGATTAGTCAACTTGTGGCTCCAGTAGTGGTGGTGGGGTGAGGTTATGGTGATTAGTCAACTTGAGGCTCCAGTAGTGGCGGTGGAGTGAGGTTATGGTGATTAGTCAACTTGAGGCTCCAGTAGAGGTGGTGGGGTGAGGTTATGGTGATTAGTCAACTTGAGGCTCCAGTAGTGGCGATGGAGTGAGGTTATGATGATTAGTCAACTTGAGGCTCCAGTAGTGGCGATGGAGTGAGGTTATGGTGATTAGTCAACTTGAGGCTCCAGTAGTGGCGATGGAGTGAGGTTATGGTGATTGGTCAACTTGAGGCTCCAGTTGCGGTGGTGGGTTGAGGTTATGGTGATTAGTCAACTTGAGGCTCCAGTACTGGCGATGGAGTGAGGTTATGGTGATTAGTCAACTTGAGGCTCCAGTAGTGGCGGTTGGGTGAGGTTATGGTGATTAGTCAACTTGAGTCTCCAGTAGAGGTGGTGGGTGTGGTTATGGTGATTAGTCAACTTGTGGCTCCAGTAGTGGCGGTGGGGTGAGGTTATGGTGATTAGTCAACTTGAGGCTCCAGTAGAGGTGGTGGGGTGAGGTTATAGTGATTAGTCAACTTGTGGCTCCAGTAGTGGTGGTGGGGTGAGGTTATGGTAATTAGTCAACTTGAGGCTCCAGTAGTGGCGATGGAGTGAGGTTATGGTGATTAGTCAACTTGAGGCTCCAGTAGTGGCGGTGGGGTGAGGTTATGGTGATTAGTCAACTTGAGGCTCCAGTAGAGGTGGTGGGGTGAGGTTATTGTGATTAGTCAACTTGAGGCTCCAGTAGTGGTGGTGGGGTGAGGTTATGGTGATTAGTCAACTTTAGGCCCCAATAGTGGCCGTAGGGTTCAGTTATGGTGTTTAAAACTTTAGTTAATATATCTTACTGCTAACATACTAATGTTATTGCAGTAAGCCTACAGGCCTCAAAATATAACAACTATCTGCATTGTAACGCTCACCCACTGTCATATGAGACTTCCCTCTGTGATCTGCTACTGCTAAAATGCGCGCGTTTGATTAGATTTGAGTGCCTTAGAAATGTTTTGGGGTATTGATTTGCCTGGGAAGAACTAATTTGTGTACAGAAACAAATATACATGTCAAAGGGGACTGACTATACGGGTCAGTTGTGTACAGGCATGCCTCAAATGTTAACATTAATTTTGTAATCTGTTAAGTTCAGGTGATTATATTGTGTACCTCAGATATACATAAAATGCAGATTAATGAATGAACAATGCAGCACGGGAATAACTCGACTAGAGCAAAGGGTCGAAACGGGGAGCAAACTGTAATTAGAACAAGTGTTCCACTGACTATGTATTATATACTAGGCCGAGATATTTGTAATATCCCGCGCAGAGCTTCACTGCGGCTGTCGTCTACCAGGTTATGTATGAGAGGTCATTCGTATCAGGGCCCGTAGCTGCTGACTTGAAACTTCGCTCTTCGTGGGTTCGTGTCCACGTCGGTGGGAGGGGGTCTGTCGAACTTTCATATGGGAGGTTTTCCAGCTAACCTGCGGTACCAAGGTAGTTCTACCCAGGCATAACTCTGGGGTCTTTCTCCACGGATAATTAGGTGGACGTCACCAATATGACCATAATTGTATCGGTGCGATGTAACAAAAACAAAACAAACATAACATTCGTTATGCATTTGGAAAAGAATGGTATTTTTTAGATTTATATCAGAGGGGTGTAGTGTTGACAAAATAAATAACTGGGAGTTACTTATAAACTCTGTGTACTTTGGTTGCATTCAGTAGCATTTATGGACAAACTCTGTGTACTTTGGTTGCATTCAGTAGCATTTATGGACAAACTCTGTGTACTTTGGTTGCATTCAGTAGCATTTATGGACAAACTCTGTGTACTTTGGTTGCATTCAGTAGCACTTATGGACAAACTCTGTGTACTTTGGTTGCATTCAGTAGCATTTATGGACATTTGTTTTAGACCTACATTAGGTAATTTAAGTTAAAATGCAAACATATAGAAAATACTGTAAGTTTAATAAACTAGTTTCTACTATATGATGTTTCTGACTCTTTTGTAACTTTTTTTCCATCATATAAAAACAGGTAATTTATGCTATTTTAGGTGTATTAACCAAATGTTTGTTTTTGCATTAAAATTAAACTGAAACGTAGTAACAATTGGGGTGTAGATGCACAAAAGAACAATTATCCAAATGGATGATTTCTGGTTTAATGAAACTCTGAAAATATAATATAAATACATATTATATATGCATTATATAAATATATTTGTTGAGGTCAATGCATTTTAAATAACTTGCTTTATCAATCAACATAACCAGGTTCGCAACACTTTAACAATTTCTCTGTGTGATATTACCCTAAAAATATATTTTGTCAGGGTGTTATTAACACATGATACTGACACCACTTTACATGTTATCTGAAAGACCTGAAAATGATATCACAAACACTCCCAAAACAAAATGACTTCACATCAACAAATACAAAATTCAGAAATATTTCTTACTATTGACTTTTAATTAAAAATGCCGTTTAATAACTTAAGTGTATGGATTTAGTTTATGAAGATAGAATAATTTAATTTCTTTCTTCCAAAAACAACATCTGCAAGTGTACTGCATGTCAATGTATAGATAAAGAATAAATAGTAAAAAATATCTAAAAAATCAAAATTAAAAGAACTCAAAGTATCAATTGTACTTTGTACAGTTGTGTTGATATAAAACAGGTCTAAAAATGTATGAAAACATCAAAGATTAAAAATATGTCAAAGTTTATTGAATTATTGAATAATATTCTTATGAGAAAAATTAATTTCCAAACTTCTTTTTTGAGTTTTACATTATTTTTTAAAATATAACAATTAAAACTAATAACATTTATGGACCAACGATTTAAACATTTGATTAATAAAATTTGAAATGCTGGAATTTTTAATTTAAAAAAATAATATAAAAATAAAAGTTGACAAGTATAGATGGGTTTCGTGTAGGTATTAACAATAGTGTGATAGGGGAGTAAGTATAAAAATAACATGAATAAAAGCTTTTAAGAATAACTAAAACTTTACAAAAAACACAACATAAATTTGTTGAAGTACTGTCAGCATACAGCAGTTTTGCACTTAGCACCATTCTTGGTACAGTTGTATTGCCTTTTACTCCACAAATGAACCTTAACTCAATGACATTATACAAATTGCTGCCTTTATTGTTATGTCTTGCTCTATATAAGTGATATGAGACCACACTGGAACATTATCTTTAAACTGGACATGCCAGGATTAACTGGAACAATATCTTTAAGCTGGACATGCCAGGATGAACTGGTACATTATCTTTAAACTGGACATGCCAGGATGAACTGGAATATTATCTGTAAACTGGACATGCCAGGATGAACTGGTACATTATCTTTAAACTGGACATGCCAGGATTAACTGGAATAATATCTTTAAGCTGGACATGCCAGGATTAACTGGTACATTATCTTTAAACTGGACATGCCAGGCTTAACTGGAACAATATCTTTAAGCTGGACATGCCAGGATTAACTGGTACATTATCTTTAAACTGGACATGCCAGGATGAACTGGTACATTATCTTTAAACTGGACATGCCAGGATTAACTGGAACAATATCTTTAAGCTGGACATGCCAGGATTAACTGGTACATTATCTTTAAACTGGATATGCCAGGATGAACTGGTACATTATCTTTAAACTGGAAATGCCAGGATAAACTGGTACATTATCTTTAAACTGGACATGCCAGGATGAACTGGAATATTATCTGTAAACTGGATATGCCAGGATGAACTGGTACATTATCTTTAAACTGGATATGCCAGGATGAACTGGTACATTATCTTTAAACTGGACAAGCCAGGATGAACTGGTACATTATCTTTAAACTGGACAAGCCAGGATGAACTGGTACATTATCTTTAAACTGGACATGCCAGGATGAACTGGTACATTATCTTTAAACTGGACATGCCAGGATGAACTGGTACATTATCTTTAAACTGGACATGCCAGGATGAACTGGTGCATTATCTTTAAACTGGACATGCCAGGATGATGATATGCCACATAAATACAAAGTCAGCACACACTTGTTTAGTTCCTAATCACCCCGACTTGATTTATTTCAACTGTCTGGAGACATTGTCCACTTGAAGCAGATATAGTGCTACCTTCAATGTGTATAGCATTCTGTCAACACCTGACATCATACTACACCCAGTCACATTATCCTGACAAGTGGCCAACCAGGTGAGGAACTATCCTTATATTTGCTTGAGCGTTAATAAAGGAGCTATACCACTACCATTTTTAAGGACTTTGGTATGTCTCCAAGAGTGTGTTAAAACTAAAGCATGCTGTATCCACATCACTTTTGTAAAGCAACATATTGATTAAAAAAAAGTGTTCATGCTTTTATATCTGAAAGTTATTTTATTATATCTAGGTGAGTATATCTGAAAATACAAAAACGGGTATATTTTTACAGAATTAAAGAGATATGCATATAAGTATTAACTAAATCAGTATTGTTACAGGTCAAAATAAGGTTAACAACCTTGTTTGAGTTCACTAAATTTTATCAGTATAAATTCAGTAAAAAAATTACAACTAACCCTGTTTGAGTTCACTAACCTAATAACTACATTTAAAGTATAAATTAAACTTCACAACTAGTTTTAATTTACTGACAAAAAAAAATCTGATTATGTGTATTATAAATAACCTGTATTTTTATTTACTTAAGCATCGGACAATGTTGATTTTATGACAGTAATGACCAGTATAGAGCACAGTTGAAAACAATGAAACTTTCCTAACAAAAACTCTAATTAACTGTGGTGTTTGTTGTTTTTTTGGTCATTAATATGATTTATGAGATTATAGCATTTATTAATAGCATACAACATTTGATGGATTGGACCTATAGAGGATGTAGACATAATGATGATGAAGTTTGATGGTTAAACAAAATTTGATTAATTTGTTAAAAAAGTGTTTTCAGTAAAAATAATGACAATACTAGCTAATGACTAATTCTGTCCACTAAAATAAACATACAACAGTCAATTCAGTTTGCATGAGATGGATGTATAGTGAGACATTCTTGAAAAGATCAATCGCCCCAAAGACAACATGTGTATAGGCCTTATAATAATGGAATGGAAACATCTGATATATGTTGAAATATATGACAATGTAGAATTAAGCATAAAAAATCTACATCTAAACATTTGGTTATACAGGTGGGGTAAAACAAAATAGCTACGTCCCATTAAAACATTAAAAGCAAAACATCACAAATATGTAGATTATACAAAAGAGACAACTAGCGAATAACAAGATTTGCCAGCATTAATATAAAACTGGTGAGATAATCTGTGGTTAATAATTGTAAAATAATAGAATAATTAAAATTCATGTACAGAAGAACATTTAAACAATTGGTTTCAATGTTTTTACTATTTGGACATACCGGTACATGGAAATTGGCCATGGCTGATTTTTGATGGATCAAATTCTCTGACCACACTTGATGCAGGGCTACATAGAGGATTTTCAAACTTTCCTATATAACCTTTAAATGGAAAATGGACATGCCCCTGATAGCCATGTTATTTGACAGATCTTAATTCTTTAAACAATCTTGATACATGGCCAACCAACATGTATACCAAGTATTGAGGCTCTAGCTTTTGTGGTTTCTTACAAGAAGATGTTCAATGTTCACCTATATAGGTATATATGGAAAATGACCATGCCCCCTGGTGGCCATGTTTTATGTCGGATCAAAACTCTAAACAACTTTTTGCATAAGCTCAGGTGAGCTAAAAATAAAAGAAAAAGAGACAAGAAGACATCAATGTAAATGCAATAAATAATTCTTAATAAGAGAAAAGGTTATTAAGGAACAAAAAACTATCACAGACAGAAAGTTTAAAAAAAGAACAAAAACAACCACAGAAGTAGTGTTCAACTTGCTTTTTAGGTTAAAAGTAAAAGAAGATTGTTCTAGTAACAAATTGATATTAAACAAATAAGTTCATAATCACAAAATACAACACTTTACTAAACTTGAATCTTAAAATGTTAAATTAAATTCTACAAAAAAGAAGCACTTATCTGTATGTTATTTACCTAAGAAAGGAAGTTACTTTACACATATTGCACACACATATTGCGTACACATGACAACAAAACAATACATTTAATGGATACATAAACAGATTGCAAACATTCAAAAACAATCAAAACTCCTCAGAAAATTATCTCCACTTTCAGACTATTACATCCAAAACATATCTGCTAGAAGGATTTGTACAAAACTTCTTTTTAGTTGCAAAATGAAAATATGGCAAGTGGGTAGCAAGAAAATGTACAGCGGGTACAAAAACAAAACAATTAACTGATTTAAGCCACCCCAATAGAGGATAAGCAGGTGTTTGAAAGAAGATTTGTGGCAAATTTCCAGCAAGCTTTGAAAGAAGCATGATTTGTTTTTCTTTAGATATTTAGTTATGTTGGCAATAAGAACTATATACAGTCGGCACTCGTTGTCTCGACTTTGTTCAGACCTGAAGAAAATTATCGAGACAAAAGTAGTTCGACAGAAAAATGCTTACTTATTGACTGTCCGCCATCTTGTGTTGGTGTGAGAACAACACTCGCATAAATTTTGACTTGTATTTCATACAGAGTAATGCAACAGTCAGATGTATCGGGCATTAAATACGTGTAGCAACAGTCGCGTGGCATAATTCACACACAATTAAGGTACATGTAGGTTTGAGTGAATGCAATCACGCCAATCAATTATGTACGAGTACTTGATGGAGCGTCCGTAAGCAGCCTGATTGAACACATGTTAGTGATCCAATTAAGTGTATTCTCACCTCGGCAAACCGTGAAGCAACTTCGAGTAAGGACTGGCAAACAAAAGGTGTTGAATAGCTACAGGGGATTCGGAAATAGGTCGATATACCGAATAATTCGACACTTAAAATATCGACAGATAAATGCTAAATGTATATAGATTAGGGATGAGACGATACGGTCATCACACGATACGATACGTATCGATACGAAGGGAGACGATATGGTTATTTTCGATACGATACGATACTGATAATAATTGTAAAAATACAAACATTCACAATATTCACATCCTTTTATTTATGCACACAACAGAGGAATGCTTCGACTAGTCAGTTTTACAAACACAGTGACAAGGTTCACAAAGGAATTAGATAAAACAAATCTCTTTGTTAAGTTAAAAAACAATGCACAGTTAAAGTTTTAATAGGAATGTGAAGAAAATGACTCTTGTCTTAAGACCTCATTCTATTTAAAAACTTCTGTATTTACATGTATGGTACATGTAGGACAGTTTCATGGAATGTAATTATTCTAAATAATATAAATGACAATATAGTAAATAGTAAACAATATACAATGTTCTTTTAGATTCTTGAAATTTGACTAGAAAAAGCAAAGTAAAATATGACTAGGCAATAAAATGTTTGACTAGACTTTGAAAGTTTAAACGTTAAAAAACTTTTTTTCAATACTGTAACTGTTGACCATCTTTAAACACTGTTAATGAAGAATAGTCCACTTAAAGGTCCATTTCAACAGGCATTTTACACAAACAATGTTTTAATTATTTGTGTTACATCGTTTAACATGAAAAAAAATTAAAACTAATAATAAAAAATGAAACATTTCCTTTATAAAATATTTTTAAGCAAAAAGAATTTTTGTCAGATAAGATTAATTAAAAACTGATTCAATTTGTTTTCAACTTTTGCCCGTATGTCAGTGTACATGCTAGGTATGACTGTGTCAGCAAAGTAACATCTTTTAGGAATTGTGTACATTGGGTCCATGATGTTCAGTAGCTGTCTAAAGTAGGGTTTATCCACCACAGACAATGGTTGTAAGTCACCAACAATAAATTTTCCAATTGCTGAAGTTATTTTCACTGCCTTTTGTGAATTTGATGGTTAACATTTGTGTTTTTTTTATCAAACAATTCCTTGATAGTTGTTTGCGGCTTATCGACAGTTAGTGTAACTGTTTTGTCAACAGAACTCGATTTCAGGTCAACACGAGAAGCAGTTGCGGAAGACTTTGGTTGGCTTACACGACCTTTTAATTTTGTCTACTCGAACTTATGGTGGCGCTCTAAATGAAACCACATGTTTTGTGTACCTTTGCAATTTTTTATTTGCTTACGACACAACGTACAGACTGCGTTTTCTCGATCGACACTGCGTTTTCCATCACTTTCAAATACTGGGTTTGTAAAAAAATCCCATATTTTTGACGAAACATTGGATGGTCTTGACAATGCAACATACGCAGGGCAGGAGAATCGCATTAAACATCAAGTTCAACATTGTTGTTGTTTTCGTCGGCCATGTGTATACCTTGAATACATAGGATGTATTACGTATGATTGTATTGGTTATTTAAAAATACACTAGCCAATCGGTGATCGATTTACAAACACCCACAGAGATTATATTTCTTAAACGAATACGAACAACTCGTCGAATAGATAGTTTCCGCATCAGTGAAAATCCCTTATCTTGGCAGCCATCTTTGATGGTAACTTCAGGGGATTTTCATATGAATTGTATAGAATGGTAAATTTTATTTTCTCGTAATTTCTTCATCTGTGGTCTGAAAATTTAAAGCTATACACCATTGGAAAGCTCTTGAAATTCATATTTTTAGAATACATTATTTTTACAATTGATAAATGTACACAGAATTAATACACATAAATATATAAAACTATTGGCTCATACTTAAAACAAAATGAACAGTGTATGATTTTCGGTTGTATTTCTTTAACTTTTTAAACTATCGAAATATAGTTTTGATATTTAAAATACTTTATAAAAGCTGTTAAATTTGATATAAAATTCAGTAAAATAGACTGAAAAATAAAAACACAGTGGTGAATTTAATACAGCACATTTTCCCCGATTTCGGCCTGCATTAGCTTCTGCCCACAAAGATGGCTACCTTAAACTGTCTTATCAGTGTCGATGACATCACATGGAAACTATCTATACAAAAAATAGAGACAACGTAGTGACTTCCCCTGATTACAAATGTCAAGGTCGTATCGCGATATATCGCGCTGGGCCACGATACGTATCGTGACCCGCCATATCGATACTGTATCGATATATCGCTATATCGTCTCATCCCTAATATAGATAAAGAAGCAAAAAAAGTTGGGACTTTGTCAAAGGATCGATACATCGAGAATATCGACTCTACCGAAGTCGTAACAACGAGTGCCGATTGTAGATATATTCTCATGTAGCCTTTCAGTACTGAGGGGTTCTTACTTTCACAATTACAAGAATCAATCTAATGCCACGAGAACATTACATTAATTAAAGAACAATGATGACTGTCCGATGGAAATATGAAAATTCTTAAAAATTCACATTATTTTTACATTCAGAATTATATTTTCCTTCCGTCACCAAAAAACCTACATTAAACAACAATTGTATATGGTGTTTAGCAAAGAACACATAAAAAAACAACACCTACAAATTCAACATGTATAATCTCAAAAAAGAAATGAAAGCAGAGATGACATACGCCCCCGAAAATGCAATAACCTTAAATATGACCTTGACCATGTAGATTTCGTCACAGATATGTACGAAATATTCACAACATTTTCCATTGTAAATTAAACGTTGCTCATGAAAATTAAAAAAAAACAATTTCATAACTTTAAATTAAAATGGGACTATAAATCCAGACAAAAACCATTTTTAATAAATAATTCTAAACAGAGTTTTAATGAGAGGAGACCTATTGCCAAGATTTACAGTTAACCACCAAGAAGCAAAAGCATGATCTTGTCCTATCCTATTCAAAATAGCTACAGTTAATACATTTGCACCAGGAAACAACAGGTGTGAGGCTTATGAAGATCTGCATATATCATTCCAATATCACCAGTGAACTAACTCTGTTCATGTTTTATGACTGACATACAATAGTGTTTGAGTGTGTATGCAAATGTAGTCAAAAAATAAGTAGATGTTTGGTTTTTAATGACTAAATAAGCCAGAAAACAGTTATATAATGATTTTGATTCTACATACTTGCAAAAACGTTGGAAAATCATTTTTTTTTTTTCAATTAGCACATTTTTAATATGGTTTAGGCTTTTGTTTTACCCAGGCTAAGCCAGGACAACTTAGACTGCAACTTCAACTATGACGATGATGCTGATGATGGTGCTGAAATGTTATTGAGCTTGATCATGGCCATTCTGCGCAGTTTGTGACTTCTCAGGGCTCATCTCTCCTGCTAATGGAAGAGATTCTGGTCCAGTTTGCACAATCTCGTTGAAACCTAAACAGGTTTTAAAAAATAAATTAACTAACACATGCAAAATAAATTATAATAAATATTATTACAGTATTACATTTAAGTTGTGTAAACATATTATCTTGTTGATACTCAGATAATTATAGGATCTACATTAAATATTTGTAAAAATATTATCCTGTTGATACTTATTTCAAATTGTTTAAGAAATTGATCAAAAGGTATCAGCTTTATAATGGTTTCTCTAACTCTATACACATGTACTGGTACCAATAATAAACATACACTGCTTGTTTGGAAATTATGGGCGACACTGCACATTTTTAGATAATGACCTGTATTTACATTTCTACATCCATTATTTATGTCAAGGGACACAATTTATCGCTATGCATTCAGTGCTATAGTAATCAACATTTAAGCAGGAGGAAGTAGGTTTACCCAGAGCAAGCCATTAACATGGTTAAGTACAAATGACACTTCACACAATTAACAACAAGAGAACAAGGTGTTGAATTATACCCTGGAAGGACAAGTAAATGTTAATGTGATTCATGTGTAAAGAAAGTCCTCTGAGACATACAGGGCATTCACAGGTGTTATCCACACAAGAATTTGATAAGAAAAATAACAAAGGGCACTAACTCTGAGACAAAGAATGTAGTTTAGGTTATCTCACGAGTACACAACTACACATGAATCATCCCTGCAAGTCTGAAGATATTCAAATAAAGGAGTTATTTCAACCTGTTAACATCAGTCCTCAAATGCTCAAGACACTTTACCATTTTCTGATTTCCTAACTTTTGCTAAATCTAGTAAATATGACTGTACAATTAAAATAAAAAAACATTATGTACTTACAACACATTTTTTTCTTTCGCATACAATACACCAAGACCAGTACTCCTATAATTAGTAGAATCCCACCTCCAATCCCAACTCCAACTCCAATCTTAGCTTCAGTATCCATGTATGATGAGGATTCACCTGAAATAAACATTCTGGCCATGTTTGGTAAAGATTGGGCCATCAATGTACCCTCTTAGTGTTTTTACAAGTTTTTTTAAAGTTTGACCTAGTGACCTAGTTGTTGACCCCCTGTGATCGTGTTACAAACACACCCAAGATTTCTTGCAGGCTAACATTCTGGCAATGTTTAGTGAACTTTGGGCTATACATGTGGTCTCTAGTGTGTTCACAAACTTTTTTTTAAGATTTGACCTACTTTTTGACCCCCCGTGACCCAATAATATACTAATCCAAGACTTCATGCAAACAAACATTCTGATTAAGTCTGATGAAGATTAGGCTATAAATGTGGCCTCTAAGGTGTTCACAAGTTTTTTCTAAGTTTTGACCTAGTGACCTCGTTTTTGACCCCACATGACCCAATAAGGAACTTGTCCAAGACTTCATGCCGACAAATATTATGACCAAGTTTGATGAAGATTGGCCTGTAAATGTGGCCTCTAGTGTGGTCACAAGTTTTTTGCAAAATTTGACCTAGTGACCTAGTTTTTGACCCCACGTGACCCAGTTATGAATTCGTTCAAGATTTTATGCCGTCAAACATTCTGATCAAATTTGGTGAAGATTGGGCTATAAATGTGGTCTCTAGTGTATGTATTTGGGTTTTATGGCACACAGACACTTGAAAGGTCATAGGTCTCTAGTGTATTCAAAGATTTTTCTAAGATTTGACCTAGTGACCTACTTATTGACCCCACGTGACACAGTTATGAACTAATCCAATATTTCATGCAGGCAAACATTCTGACCAGGTTTGATGAAGATTGAACTATAAATGTCACCTCTAGTGTATTCACAAGCTTTTTCTAAGATTTGACTTAGTGACCTACTTTTTTATCTCACGTGACCCAGTTACGAACTTATCCAAGATTTCAAGCAGACAAACATACTGACCAAGGTTGGTGAAGATTGGGCTAAAATTGTGGTCTCTAGTGTGTTTAAGTTTTTAAAATCCACATATCCACAATAATCTAGTGTATTTTGTCCTTTTAACTTTTAATGTGACTTAGCCAGTTTGGGGTAGTTTTTTGACAATAAAGAACCACATGCAAAGTTCAAATGTATGTGTTATTGGGCTTAAATTGCTTAAAAGAGTTTAAAAGTTTTGCAACGCTTACATTTCTCACAACTTAAAGACAACATTCTCTTTTAAAGTTTGTGACAAGATTTAAAATTTAGCACCATTATGTATTCCGGTTCAAAGTTTTTATATTTGAAAATAAGATAAAAGTTAATACTGTGGAAAAAAATAACACTTACCTTCCTAAATTGGTTATTAACCCAGACTAATTCTTAGTCATCTTCTTAACATTGACAGGCAAAGGTGCCCAGACATATTGCTAGAGATTTAGCAGCAAATAGTGCAGATCCTGATCAGAAAGCTCCAAGCAGGGATTTGCCCGATCTGGATTAACAGCATTTGCCAAAGTTGTACTAAAACGTGTTTATCAAGCTAAGGGTTAACAACAGTTAAAACAATAATGGATGCACACACATGCAATATACAAGAGAGAGGGGGTGGGAGAAAATAGCAGAAAATTTGAAAGCACTCATTGACACACATTCTTTCTAAAAAGAATGGAGCACTCATTGTGCATCTCATTATAAAACATTTCCTTTCTCAATTTGGTAATGAAGGATGCTAAGCAGTTCAAATGTTTTCTTAAATTTCCTTTCCAGATTTTTCTCCGATATTTTATTGAGCTTGTACGTCTTGTATATTTAAATCACACACTGAACATAATATTGTAAGCTTGTAATTTCCAAACACTGTCAGATTGACAATTATATTTAAGAAAATCAACACATGAAGAAGAAAAGTTACTAATGTCATTTTACACTTGATACAATTTAGAGAATGAAAACAATGCTATTATATAAATTGAGTGAACTAAAAATAATAAATTATGTAAAACAAAGTAACAAGTATATAACTATTCAAAACAAGAACTACATGGCACACACGTTTTAAGGCCTTGTTGCTTTAAGAGTTATTTTGCCAAGATCTGACACGAATGCCATCAGAAATATTATGAATATCTTAATTGTCCCTTCAAATATTGTTGATAATGTGAACATGAGCTACGAAAATTAATCATTGAATATTGTTTGTGCTGCAAGCCGGATCTGGTTTCCAGAGCCTCTTGATGAATGTGAGAGCCATTGGATGGAGCATGTTGCAAGTGTAGTGACTTCTGATGAGTTATGACCAGGTCAATGTCCGCAAATCATACAAAATATATTTATGTCTCCATTATGGATGTGAATAAACTTTATAATGGATGTGAGTTTCTCATTTCCTTATCCATTAAATGGTGCACCATGAAAAGTGGCCATTTTAGACGAGAGTGTATGCTACTATACTTTCAGTGTTCCCTCTCTGAATGGAAACGAGTTTAAAGGATGTATCCAATAGTTTGGACCAAGATTTCCCCCCTTAAACAATCCCTAAAAATGTTACCTGTAATGATCACATTGTGTACTGTTTATTGATATCCTACATTTATGTGAAAAGATCATATCATCATCAAAATCATCTGCCTATCAATGATTACTATTTTAAACAGAAACTGCCCTCTACTCCCACCCCAGCCCCCGATTATACTGTTTTAGAGTTTAGAAAGAATAAATACTCAGTGCAATTTGTTTCATGCTTTGCACTGTCGAACAATTGAGGTAGTGTTCATAATCTAAGGTATGAGTTTATGCAAAGACTCAGCCTAAATTCCTCTAAACAGTGAAAAAATATTGTTACATGCACTTGATATGTAGCAAACTGTAGCAAACTGTTGAATATCCTCATTTATATTATGTCACATTTCTTTATCTTTTGTGAATAAGCCACATATTGTGTTTTTTTGTGTTGGGTTTATAGTCCCAGGAACAGTATTTCAGTTATCTAGAGGCGCTATCCACTTGAGTAGATAAAGTGATGCCTTCGCTGTATATAGCTTCCGTCAACACCTGGCATGATGCCAGACCCTGTCACATTATCCTGACACTTGGCTTACCAGTTGTGAAACTACCCTTATATTTGTTTAAATAATTTTAATTCACTTTTATATGACTTTACTGTCGTCTGTGGTAAACAACATAAAAATTAAACTACTACACCCTCATTATCTTCAAGTGAACATGCATTGGTTACATATTGAAGCATCACTATACAAAATGGCACAAAACATCAAGGTATTGTAATCATGTTTATACATGCATGAAATCAATTTGAAATTACCTATAAGCCATGTGATTTATAGACAACATCTTGCAAGAACATAGAGAATGGCATACTGATCAAAACAAAACTTACTTTAATATATCTGACAAAATGATATTCTTACTGGTCACAAATGTTGACATATTACAGCAGACACGCTAGACCTGTGAATCTATTGGGGGCATCTGGTACAGACACACCATGGCAGGATACTTTTCAATTCAGAGCTGGGCGGACACAACAAGCCCATCCAACACTACAGATGGTCATTTGGCAACCATTTCCATCACCGCTTCCCCACCTCCTCTGTCAGTTGGTAGATACATTTCTGAAAATAAAACAGAATAACAACTGATTGTAAGTTATTTATATCTGCCTTTTAGGCTTATGATGACATAGGTTTGAGTGGTAGACATGTCAAAGGAGGTAACAAAGCAACATATGCCATGAGGAGCAAGGGCTAACAATCACGTTTTCGGTATTTTACAAAATTAACAAAGCTGAAATATATCAGGCAAAATCATAACAGTTTTTAATATATGAAAATAGATGAAAAACATTAATTAGATTTGCCCAAAGGAAGAGGGTATCAGCATATTATGCATATTATAAGTGCACTTTTGTGCGACTATCCTTTCCATGTTCAGCATATATTCTGATGACTTTTTAATCCTTGGCATTGTTAAAAACATTTCACTTCCTCTAATAAGAAATCATTGAAGCAGTATTCATTACTTTTGCATCTTCCTAATGACGACTGTTGACCGCAATCCCCTCCAACGACTGGGCTTTCTATGGGCTCTCAATGCATTGTGACAGCCTTGCTACCCCAACTGTCAGTATCCAGTGGGTCCTATGACACAGATAAACATAATTAATGCAATAATGTAATTCTCAGTTTCACAGGTGGCATTTTGAAATAATCAATACTCATATGACAGAATGTGGCATGTTTAAGTTCTTTGTTTTATTATCAATATCTAGGGATAAAGTAGTACACAAGTAAAATAGTGTTTGCTGCATACATATTGATACACTCATGCTATTATGACACTCTATAGAATGTATAACAATCAATAAGAATATATAACAAAGTCCTATGAGCATTGAAACATATACCAAACTCCGAAAAGGAACGGAACAAAGGTATGTTACCTGCAAGCCAAGCAAAAAGTAAGAACAAATTTGTCATGAGTCATTAAATGAAAAGAGCAAACCCGACAGTAACCGCCTTGGAACGGTCAGTCGGCAATATGGACCGACTGGGGTGCTTAAACCGGTTTTACAGAGCTCTAACCTCGCACTTCCAGACGCGTTTCTCAAATACAATCACTGAAAAGAAAAACGATCTATTTGAATACAAAATGTCCAAGCGCTGATATGTTCTTTAAGTTATGACGAAAGTAGTGACGTTATCGAAGAAGTGATAGCCATGTTTTGATTTTATTATATTGTGATTCATTTTCTCTTTTTTGGCATTGGTTGTCAAGATTAATTTAGCATCTAAAATAAAAAAAATTCTCCATTACCTAAATGACTATTTTAAACTTAAAATACAACAGGTAAATTTTCAAGAGAAATATAAAGTGAGCTATCATCTCTGTCTTTTATTTTTTCTTCTGTTTTTTTTTTTCCTTTCTGTCTTAATGTGTATTCTATTACTGACAACACCTAGAGGTAATAGGCAAATACTTTCTAGTAACAACACATCACTTTTTCAATGGCGGAACAAAGGTAATTAATTATATTAAAACAGCAATAACCCAGCAGATATTCAGTGCACAATAGTGTTTGGTGACAAAGGCAGGATATGTTGGCCAGATAAATCCATAGTGGTTTTTAGATAAAGATAAATAAGTGTATGTGGGTTATGTACTCACGAAACCAACCACTTCAAAGTACCCTTATTTATGCTAAGTGAACTGAATCCTATTTAAGTTCTTCGTAAAATAGTGTCAATGTAAACAAGAAAAAATAGATGTTCACATAATTATGCTACGTGCCCTAGATGTTAATAACAAGAATATTTGAACTTTTAGATCTTTATACAATTAAAGCAACCCAGATATCTCATAGCAAGCCAACATCAAATTCTTATTTGCAAGATCTTTCCTTATTAGAGTTGTGAGACACAGATATTCATAAACAAATACCGTTTCCACCTGAAGTTGACGCTTGTGACATTTTGCCTGGTTTGAAAACGTTCATGATATTTGGTCACGTGATGTGTCGCTCTCACTCTAACCGCGCTTTTTATTAACTGGGGTTTTACGGAATCGGTTTTCATGCTCTTCATCAATAAGGAGTTTCATTGGTTAAGAAAACGCTCCTCCTTCTATTTTACAACTATTACACATATCCTATAAATAGAGCTGCACGGGAAAGCCAAACAAGAAACCCCCTTTAAATCCCAGTGCAAGGGAGATTACTGTTGTTTCATTGAGTCATATTTGTCTGGGGGCTACAATTTTGTCCAACCTCAAAGTTAGGCTAGAAGCCAATTTTAAGTTATAAGATTGACCCGGTGCTAGTGTATATTTTACACCTGTAAATCATGATAATAAATATATTTAGCCTGCTGCAAAAGAACTACTATTTACCGATAACAAAAATGGTATTTTGAACCCTTGTTGCAAAGCAAATGCATGTATAACAATTATATAGTCGTATAGTCATGTAAACATAATTATTTGCTACTATAGTCATTTAAGCAAGCATACGCACACGGGGTACCGAGATAAAGAACCCAAAACCACAACATCCCGAGAATGTGTTTCTGCTCCCTCACCTACCTTTAGTTTAGTGGTATATGTATTAAACATATTAAAACAACGATTTATTTCAATGAACTTAAGTGGCGGCATGCAATTAAATAAAGGACCAAAACACGATGCAAGTATTTTACTTAATTGATGAAAAACAAAAACAGCAACAACATAGTACGATTTATAGTGTTAACCATTCTCGGTGAAAGCAAAGTATCTTACTATTTTATACCATAAATACACACACATATATGTATTAGTTTATAGCGCGCAAACACACACACACACACACACACACACACACACATACACACACACACACACACACACACACACACACACACAAGGCACACTAGTGCCTCAAAATTAACCAATTTTCCGAAGCAGTGAACTAATTATGGTTTGAATGTGTCAAAAGATTATGTATGAACACACACGCACACGCACGCATACACACACACACACACACATACACACACACACACACTGTGAACTGTTAGATCGAAGTTGGGGTCCCTTACTTAGTACATATATCTAGTAATTACTTCGATAAAGTAGACTGGATCTTGATTCATTCCCCAGCCTTGGTCGTTCGTAAGGACACTTCAGATTTACAATTATTTTTAATGTCTTTGAAATTGCGCGGTTTTAAAAGTGCTGTCCGGCAAATTGTCAATATTGATCAAATACATGAACCGTATATTAAGCCTTTTTTAGCGGATATGGGCATACTGTTTGCATAAACTCAAACTTAAGTACTTTAGTTAAGTAAATTCTAAACCCTTCATATACCTATAAGAATCGCTATTTATGTTCGTTTGTTTCAGATCTATAAATAAGCATGATGCGGATATCTGCTAAAATAGAAATCACCGTCAGGTCGGTGTACTTGCATTATATAACGTGACCTCAAACGTAAATGGTCACGTGGTTTGCTTTGTTTGAAATAACGAGCAATAGGCTATTATAGGAAATACCTTTGTAATAACGAATGTGGTGTTACGCTTCAGTTTTCACATACATGTAGGCAATCAAAAATCAACATTTCGCGCTTCTTTTATTATGTATCAAGTATTTATTTGACTGTTCGAAAAAAATGGTCCGAACTTGTGAAAACCTCCTTTAAAAATAAGGATAAAAGGCCTGGTACATGTAAGTAATCTACTACTTTCCAGATGCATATTCAGCTGACTTCACAGTTTACTCAACAGAATCGATAGCAATATGTCTCCATTAGCACGAAGTCTTAAGCAAATAAGTACAATGTTGTATAGCTTAATTAAATATGATAAAGTTAAAAGCGGTATCAGACAGTTTGTATATATCTTATTTATGTATTACCCCTGTTCTGGGCAATTTGTGCATAATCGATGCATAAACATACTTTAGATTAAGTAAAAGCTGTTTATAACATAACCTCAAGTGTAAAACAGCACAAGTCGTGATTTTAATCGTTTTAAATGTCCATTTTCCAAATCTATAAATAAGCATGATTGGGATTTCAGCTAAAAATAGACATGACGTCAGAGATTTTTACCAAGGCGAATACGTAACGTGATCTTAAAAGTAAGTGGTCACGTGGGTTCCAAGTTTAAAAATAGCTCACTGTGCAGAATAGCTCGGATAATAAATACCTGTTTGCAATAACGAGAGGGGATTTATGCGTCACTGTTCACATATATATCTAGGGTTTCATTTAACAGCCTTTTGCAGGTCCCTTTCAGATTATTTGAGAAAATGATATTTGGACCAAACTCTAAGATGCCACCTTTAATACTGCTGTTCGAAAAGTGACAAGTTTAAAGGTGGTATCCGACAGTTTTCCGATAAATAATAAATGTAAAAATAACTGACCTCTGTTTAGGGTATTTGTGGATAATTTCTGGAGAAAAAAGTCATACTTTGGTCTAAGCTTTGACGATTTTCAACATAATCTCAATTTAAGGGCAGAAAAAACTCGATAGTCACATAAAATGTTCATGTTTTACATCTATAAATAAGAACGGTTGAGATTTCTACTAAATATAGACATCGATGTCACTGAGGATGACGTGAATGAGCTATCGCATATGTGGTCACGTGGTTTTCTTGGTTTAAAAATAGCTAACTGTGCAACGTGGCTCAGATAGGAAATTTATAATGACGACCGTGGCGTTATGGTTCACTTTTCAGACAGGTGTAGGGCATCGGTAAACAGATTTTTTGCGAGATCTTTTCAGATAACTACGGGTACTAAGATGTTTAATGAAAATAACTTTGGTCCAAACAAACAGATACCACCTTTAATATATATACACCAGCTGGCTTCATTCCCATTCTGTTACCCGTTAAACACTTAAATGTACAAATAAATTAACACACATTTAGTACAGTGAAAATTTATGATCTCGTCACAGATGTGTATAGCTCGCTAGATATGTTTATGTGAACCAGCAGTTCCATCGTCTACTCCTAAAAGCAACCGAAGCACCTCGGGTAATTAACGAATCATCTCTCGGATGTATATAGGTAGTCGGATTAGTTCTGCCATTTCCCTAAAGGGGACTTCTTTTGTGACAGTCAAAACAAAGATGGCAGCTCGGAAGACAGCTCTCTATAGTGCAATGCCTGTTCAACTACACTTTGTGGCTGCTTCAAATTTAAATCATCCGAGTTTAATTTACCCGGCGCAGCAAAGACACAGCTGTTAAACAACGCCATTGTTTATGTTTTGTGCGAACTACATTTTAAGCATATTCTTCTGACTTCCGGCGAACAAAACGATCGTGATTTCTGTAAGTCTCATTGCACCAGATACATCCGAGGGATGATTGTCCCGAGGACGGAATTCCCCGAGAAGTTCCAATTGCTCCTATAGGTATATTAAATATTAGGGCTGTCGCGTGAATACCGGTATATTGCGATAATGAGTTAAGTCATTATAGTACCGCGATACACAATGGCCGTAGCGGTTTTTGCCAATAGTTTGTATACTTTGGTTGCTGCCACCTTCTTGTGCATCTAAAGTGAAAGATGCTCGTATTGGTGAAAACAATATTTAATAACCCAATGAAAATATAGTCGAATGTCATTGTCAAGTGAGTTCATTCTTATCAGTCCGGGCAATGCAACCAACTCGATTTGCATTTGCGGTATTGCCAACAATTAGATTTTTAAATAATAAGGTTTTGACTTAATTGGCACAACGTAATTTCTCGATTTAACAAATATTTAACAAATATGAATATTGGATGGAAGCATTAATGTAAATGGACATACAATTTATTGAAAAACCAACATTATCTCTGATCTCATGCACTTAAGATAAACATCTGACTATTTACCATACATCTGTTTTGCATCTGTGTAAATGTTTACAAAACGCAAACAAGCGACTTGATTTAAGGGAAAAAAGGATTACAAAATCGCCGCTGATAACATTGAATCAGATGTTTTTGTTGCGGGAATCAAACGCTTCAGAGCGACTTGGCCACAGCCTTGCGCAGATGTCTGACCCATGGCAACCTTCTGTAGGCAAATGCATTAAAAGTATTGCATTTCAAACTACTCTCTCCTTTTGAACTTTTAGGTTGTCGAGGCTTTTATCTACTGTACATATTAAACATATGTTCATTGTTTATTACATTACTAGTTCTTTTTGCCTGTATATTAGTTTATTTTATCAGTTTAAACTCTTGATGAAGGGATGTTCTGTTAGTTGTCTCACTTTGATGGGATATTTTTATTTACACTGTTTGTTTGATAGAAAAACTTTCAGGAAGTCTGAGGTTGGAGCGCTCCAAAACAAGGTTTAAGCAGTCGGTCCATTTACCGACCGAACGTTGCAATGCGGTAACTGCTGTTTGTTTGTTTTTCTTTCATTTTTGTGTTATGTCTCGTCTCTGTGTTTTGGCACTATTACAATTACCCTGTTCGCTTTAGTCGAGAAGTAGTTTAGATGTTAATATCAGTGGTAGTTCTGATTTTTTTTATCAAGTTGATCAACGTTTTGCTTATGAATGAATAAAGACTTGACGCATATATCCGCAAGCGCAGTTTAGAGACATAATATTATTATAATAAATGTGTTCCAAGGTAATGTCAGTCAATTACATATCATTAGTTGACAGTTTACTTAATTCAGAAAATGATAAACAAATCTATAGATATTAAATCAGTCTAAATGCAATTTACTAAATCTCTATTAATATATAAATCGCACATGCGGGATTCGAACCGGCGGCATCGATTATAACTACTTGTATTTGGTGCAATGATACTTAATGAAATCGCGATCGTTTTGTACGCCGGAAGTCAAGTCGGAAGATTATGCCTGAAACGTTGTTCGCACAAAACATAAACAATGCCATCGTTTGACAGCTGCGTGTCTGCTGCGCTGGGAAAATTAAAATTTGATGATTTAAATTTTAAGCCGCCAAAAATGGAAGTTTTACAGGCATCGAACTCTAGAGAGCTATAATCGGAGCTGCCATCTTTATTTTGCCGTCTGTCACAAAAGTAGTCCCATTTAGGGAAATAGCCGAGGTGGTCCGACTACCTACATGCATCCTAGAGAAGATTCATGAATTATCCGAGGTGTTCCGATTGTATTTGACCATCCAGACGTTTATAAACAACTGTTACTAACGCAATAAGTTTGATAAATCATTTAATGTGGTCTTACCTTTTGCTGTTTTTTTCATTATATTAATTTGTTCTGTTTTTGTTTTTGTTTGGTTTTTACTTTTTTTATTTCATTTTATTATTTTGTTGTTTTTTTTGTTGTGGTGGTTTTGGTTTGTTTTCCTTGTTGTTGTTGTTTTCTTGTTGTTTTCTTTGTGTGTGTGTATTGTTGTTATTATTGTTATTGTTGTTTAATTCGGGCCTATTGACACACAGTACCTTTAAAACAGCTAAAGCAGATTAATAGCGTCACGACGCTTTTGAGCTTTTGATTCCCCCAACCAAAAGATGAAACAGTCGTCGAATGACAGCAGGCTCATTTAAATGTGTAATATAATTAGCAGAAATTATATTTTACCATTTTAGTGTGGTTCAACAAAATTGCTTTCCTGAACAAACTAAAATGAAAATTGGACAAACAGACAAACTGTGACCACAGCGCGTGGCTCACATTAGCTTAAGGCAAACTCTAACATAAAATCACCAAACTACGTCAGTATAGTAAGCACGAATTAGACAATATACTTTATACACTCGTAGTTCATTTATTATTTAATAACATTTGCACTTTGAACCGATAAGGTCTATAAATCTTAAATGTTTGGAGTGGATTGTCATTGCTACGGAAATTTTACTATTTGCTTTTGACTGTTAACGCACAAATGACAGAGATTTTATCATCATCATCATCATCATCATCATCATCATCATCATCATCATCATCATTATCACCATCATAATAATCAATAGCAGCAAAGCAGTGGCGGCGGCAGCACCGTCACCACTATCATTATCATTATCCTCCGCCTCTTCCTCATAATCATAATCGTCATCATCACTCCCATGTTGGAAATAAATAAATCCATCTACACAATAATTGGCGCAAAATACACGTGTTTAAGTTAGTTTTGCCATATTATTGCAAATTTTAACTGAGTGTAACAGTCGTTTTCCCCCGCAATTTTAAGGAAAACGTGAATGTTTATAGAATGTTGCGTTTTCAAAATTACAATATTATAACAAGCAGAGCATAATGAAGACAAATATTTTAGTATTAAAGGTGGTATCCGATGGTTTAATGGGCCATTTCTTCCTTTCTTTTCAACAATCAACAGTCAATAACTTATTGATACCTCAAACGATCCTGCAAAAAGTAGTTTTTTGATGTCTATGCAAAAAGTAAAACAAAACACTCATTCGTCATTACAAACATGTGTTTCCTATCTGAGCCACGCTGCGCAGTTAGCTTATATTAAACCTTTAAAATATGGGACCATTTACTTTTGAGATCACGTAATATCAGCATTCGGCTAATCTGCTCTGACGTCGACGTTTATTTTTAGCAGATATCCCCATAGTGCCAATTAATATAAATTTAGAAAGAACGAACATTGAGATCGATTTTTTTTTTAATATTTGTTCCGTCTAAGTGTTTAAAATAATGTTTGCTCGCACTAGAGTATGTGTTTATGCAGAAATAAAGGCAAATCTCCCCTCAAACAGGGAAAGATAGTACCACATGTATTTGATATAAGCAAGCTGTTCGATACCACCTTTAAGGCGATGTTTTATTAATAGACATATCTCATCGTAGGAATAACATTCATATTAAATTTTCTAAAATAAATATGATAAACGGACGGTACGTACTTGAGCCACGCACTTAACTACGTGATAAAATATAACCATTCCCATTCTATTTATGAAGTTGAGCTTAAAGAGTACCTGGGTTGACGAATATTGTTTTTTTGATTTGAATATTTATGGTTAAAAGATAAGACTAGCCTAAAAATTTCCGTCGGTCTACGTCGATTTACCTGTGCTATGAAATGTGTATAAAGCGCACCTTAACGGAAGATTGCGAACGCAATTCCTGAAATTTCTGATAGTAAAATCATAAGTGACGTCACATGAAGTACAGGTTTTTTTTTTAAAAAAAGAAGAAAAAAACTAGGCGAGCAGCGAAAGCGAGATGAGACATTTAGAATTGTACTGTTTTTCGGTTCTGTGACCGATACGCATCGTTAGGAAAAAAACTCGCAGGAAGCGAAATCGGTAGATTGTCGGCTCAAGATACGGGAGGCCCCGGGTTCGTTCCAGGGCCGCGACATACCTAAATTGTTTAAAAATGGTAGTGATACAGCTCCCTTGCTAACGCTCAAGCGAAGATAAGGGTAGTTCCATGACTGGTTGACCCGGTGTCAGGATAATGTGACTGGGTATGGTATCATGCCAGGTGTTCACGGCATGCACTACACAGTGAAGGTAGCACTATATCTGCTTCAATTTGACACCGTCTCCAGATATTGAAATAGGCTTGGTGGGACAATAAACACAATAAACACAAACATCAGATTAAAAAGAAGGCGCCTGTGGAATTAGGGTATTTGTCTGAATTGTCATTTAATCGGGATATTTTAGGCCAACTTGTCAAAATAGTTGTGTCTAGTTTAAATTAATGGATCGCACCTAGAGTTATAGCCATCAACACCACTGCCAGCTTTTATTGGGAAAAAGGTCCTCACACGAATGTCCCCATTTAACCACTGGTGGTCTATACTGGGAAACTTTTGTAAAGTAAATTCGGACACAAACAACACCGATGAGAATAGGACGTCAAAATAAACACAAGAACATTGTATTGATTGTACAAATACGACAAGCGTTAAACAAACATTTTTATTTTGTTTGTGCAACATCGCATCGACACAATATTAACAAAAATTGGTCCTAACTGTCGGATTCCACCTTTAAGACAGATTATACGGTCCACAGTACACGTACAACATTCCTCGATAGTGCGTTTCCGTGTTTCAGTCGTCACGTGTTACATAATCATTGTATTTATATCCCTTCCCAGTGACTTCTAAGTCGTTATTATTACAAAACGTCGCATTTACCTCATAAACTGAAACCGTTTTTGTTGTGATATAGATAACTCCTTTAAAAATACTGCAAGCGTCGGGGTGCACGAATGCGCTAAGTGACACAGAGATGTGAAAGTTCAAGATATAATATGAACAAACTGATAAGTTTATTAGTTATTGTGCAACGCCATTGAATATGATATTGTATAAAATAGGCGTTTAATAAAAAAAAAAAAAAACAGTTTCAGTTTCAGTTACAGTCGTCTCAAGTTAAATAGTATTAATTCATTGTTGCTTTTGTGTTGTGGAAATATCCGGGAAATAAATCCTCCATCATCCTTCAATTAATATCTATGTTTCGGTTAGAACATTACCTAATACACATATATACGTCCTTTTGATGTACTTTCTTGTTGCATTTGAAATAAGTTTTGGTTTGGTTGTAGATGAACGAATTTAGGAGAGTGGAATATTTCCATATTTTGCTCGAGTATTTTTAAGGATAATACAGTGTACGCCATAGCTGTTCGTATCTTTTCGCGTCTCAGTCAGTAGCTTTATTGAATTGGTCCAATATTGATTTTAACTTAATTTTATAATAATCGTTCATTAAAATATATCGACAATTACTTTAATTAATTAAAACATTAGAGGAACTTGATGTGTTTAACTTGAGCATGAAATACACGTATAATTTAAAATATTTATAAGTTAACCGAACATATTGTTTGTAAAAAAATATTATACCATTTAAAGAGTACTTAGGTTTACGGACATTGTCAAACTGATATGAAAATTTATGGTTTAATAGATAAGACTAGCCTTAAAATTTCCGCCGGTCTTCGTCGATTTACCTGTATTAGAGCTACATGAAATGTGGATAAAGCGCACCTGTACGGAAGATTACGGAAGCAACTGCGGAAATTTCCGATTGTAAAAGCGTAAGTGACGTCACAAGAAGTACATGTTTTTCTGAGACAAACATGGCGAGCAGCGAAAATGATATGAGTCAATTAGTATTGTTCTGTTCTTCGGGTTCTGTGACGAACTACGAATTAAGCCTTGTACGTAACGAGAAGTCATTTGAGAGAAAATATTTACTGCAAACCATCTGGGAATTACTTGATTTGTTTTCGCTG
This sequence comes from Sinonovacula constricta, assembly GCA_007844125.1. Lineage (NCBI taxonomy): Eukaryota > Metazoa > Mollusca > Bivalvia > Cardiida > Solecurtidae > Sinonovacula > Sinonovacula constricta. Next base: position 1,197,183 of record CM017563.1, on the reverse strand, counting down.
GGTCCATTCCAATTCACATGCGATACATTTGTTCCAGTCGATTTGATCAAATCCACTGATTTCGAAGAGACAGCTCTTTCGGGAATGTGTTCGAACTTATGTTATTTCCTTGGTTACAATGTATTTGTGCAACCCCCACTATACACTGTGCACCAGGCATATCTCCATTCCTTGTTTTGCGTAAACAAACAAGATGGCTATCGATCTTTAATGTACGTGACACTACAACTTTCGGCGGAAATTTACGGAAATTACCGATACGCATCGTTAGAAAAAACTCACAGGAACACAACAAGTTTTACCACCCTGTGCAATCTAATGAAAATGAATATCTCGGTTAAATCTTCTTTAAAAGCTTCTTCTTTATTATCTAATTAATGTTTTAGAGTAGAAAACAACTGTCAACCCAGGTATCTTTAAACTGATTATAGCGAGACAGGTAAAATAGGAGGTATATACGTTTACACAGTATCCATGTTATGCGGAAAAATACATATAATGAAAATGTGATTTTGACGCCGGGTATAATGTCTCTTATACCCCTTATCAGGGTCCTCCATTTAAACATCAAAAATAAAAAAGAAACGTGTCCGCTGATGGAGAACATATGAAAAAGTTGACACAAATATTTTCTTATTTGATCTTTTTGTTTGACTAAATTATATTCCTGCTTATACGTTTCAGTTTTTACCCCGTGTATAGCCACAATAAACAATAAATCCATTTATTTCCTGCTATTGGGTATATATCTTAAATCTAATCTATGTTTCAGGGTATAATTTTCGAAAATAATATAACTCAGTTACACTTCCTTCACAATAGATTAACATAAGATATGCACTTTTTTCATAAAAACGTATGGAGAAGATAGGATTTTTTTTTTAATTTTATTAATGTATCCAATTCAAATTACTGTTTTAAGGTTTAGGTTCTCAAAGTAAATCAATGCCAGTCAATGGTTTAAGATTTCAATAGATAGTTTAAACATAATCTGCAGTAAGAAGCCTAACTTGACTTTATCCCACCATATTGGAGGCTCCTTGTTATAATAAAGAGAATTTCAGCAAAGAATACAGACAGTTTCTGTTTATTGGGTTTATCGTCCCACCAACAGTACAGTTTATGTTTATTAGGTTTATCGTCCCACCAACAGTACAGTTTATGGTTGTTAGGTTTATCGTCCCACCAACAGTACAGTTTATGTTTATTAGGTTTATCGTCCCACCAACAGTACAGTTTATGTTTATTGGGTTTATCGTCCCATCAATAGTACAGTTTATGTTTATTAGGTTTATCGCCCCACCAACAGTACAGTTTATGTTTATTGGGTTTATCGTCCCATCAATAGTACAGTTTATGTTTATTAGGTTTATCGTCCCACCAACAGTACAGTTTATGTTTATTGGGTTTATCGTCCCATCAATAGTACAGTTTATGTTTATTAGGTTTATCGCCCCACCAACAGTACAGTTTATGTTTATTGGGTTTATCGTCCCATCAATAGTACAGTTTATGTTTATTAGGTTTATCGTCCCACCAACAGTACAGTTTATGTTTATTGGGTTTATCGTCCCATCAATAGTACAGTTTATGTTTATTAGGTTTATCGTCCCACCAACAGTACAGTTTATGTTTATTAGGTTTATCGCCCCACCAACAGTACAGTTTATGGTTGTTAGGTTTATCGTCCCACCAACAGTACAGTTTATGTTTATTAGGTTTATCGTCCCACCAACAGTACAGTTTATGTTTATTGGGTTTATCGTCCCATCAATAGTACAGTTTATGTTTATTAGGTTTATCGTCCCACCAACAGTACAGTTTATGTTTGTTAGGTTTATCGTCCCACCAACAGTAACGTTTATGTTTATTGGGTTTATCATCCCACCAACAGTACAGTTTATGTTTATTGGGTTTATCGTCTAACCAACAGTACAGTTTATGTTTATTGGGTTTATCGTCCCACCAACAGTAACGTTTATGTTTATTGGGTTTATCATCCCACCAACAGTAACGTTTATGTATATTGCCTTTTTCGTCCCACCAATAGTACAGTTTATGTTTATTGGATTTATCGTCCCACCAACAGTAACGTTTATGTCTATTACCCTTTTCGTCCCACCAACAGTACAGTTTATGTTTATTGGGTTTGTCGTCCCACCAACAGTACAGTTTATGTTTATTTGGGTTAATCGCCCCACCAACAGTAACGTTTACGTCTATTGCCTTTTTCGTCCCACCAATAGTACAGTTTATGATTATTGGGTTTATCGTCCCAACAACAGGACAATTTATGTTTTCTGGGTTCATCGTCCCAACAACAGAACAGACAGTTCATTTTGTAAATATCCTGTTATCCTTTTATTTTGTCTCTTTTGTGATGAACAAGATAAATACGACGAGTTTCGCTTTATTTGTATTTGTCTTGCATGTAATACAATTAGAAAACAGAACAATCATGAAAGATTTCTAAATGGGATATTGTTTAAGACCATCAGTTTATAAAACGTCTATTTTTCTATTCAAAGAACAAATTAACATTGACTTATGTGGTTGTTTTTGTTAAAACATGGTAACAAAATTGCGCCTGGTGAATGGCTGCATTTCACTGTGCTCTGATGAAATTATTTATTGTGTCTAAACCAGTGGACTTGGAAATGTGATTCTTGTCATATGGATTAATGAATTTCTGGTCCGCAAGATGCAGTTGTTGTTTGTTGGGATAATATTTGGATTATTAGGAAATTTTGATGAAAAATATTCACTGAACTTCATATATTGGAGGGAAATGTCAATAAATATGTCATCTATATTGCTGAGTGAAATCTCACCTGGGGTTATGGCTAATCCATGTGTAATACGTTACAATAGACAGCAATTATGGGATTATAGATCTGTACCCAGAAAACTTACATTACCTAACAAAGAAACTTTCACACTATTGAAAGAGCTTGGTATTTTGAAATACAGGGGGAAAAGAGGTGGTCGCCTGAGGACAAAATCAAATGCAGGTGTTCACCACCAAAACCTGATCCAGATTAAACTTGACCACACATTGTTACTTAATGCACAAAGGAAAAAACACCTGAAACTATGTACTGTTAACACAAGGTCTGTTCGCGGAAAAACTGCTGAACTACTTCAACATATCCTTGAGGTTGATATTGACCTTTGTGTGATAACCGAAACTTGGCTGTGTCCTGATGGCGATGACATAATTAGAGGGGAATTGTCACAGGAGGGTTATTGGTTTGATGATGTCCCACGACCGGACCGCAAAGGAGGCGGACTTGCTATATTATACAGAAACAATCTTAAGGTGTCCAGATGTCCACCACGATTATTCCAATCATTTGAATGTGTTGAGTGGAAAGTTTGTTGTCAGTCACTCATTTTTGTCATTTTTGGTATTTATAGACCTCCGTATTCAGAGAGAAATCCCGTGACGTTGGCTATGTTCATGTCAGAATTTGCAGAATTTCTTGATCAAATAACAACCAGGTCTGAGTCTCAAGTGTTCTTAGGTGACTTTAATATTCATGTTGATAATAACACAGATTGTTATTCTAAACAGTTTCAGGAACTTTTAAGAACGTTTGGACTAACGCAACATGTTTGTACTCCTACACACATTAGTGGTCATATACTAGACCTGATAATCACCAAGACAGAGGACAAACGTTTGGTCATTAAAGAACCGACTTCAGACTATTACATCTCTGATCACTCATTTGTCACCTGTAATGTTGAACAGCCTCGACCTCCTCTTGTCCGGAAAGTACGGAAATCACGCAATTGGAAAAATGTATCAGAGGACGCTTTACAAAATGATTTATGTATCTTTAATGACATCGTGGGGAAGTATTCCAATGTAAATGACCTTGTTTCTCAATTCACCAGATCAACATCAGACATTATTGATAAACATGCCCCTGTCACAACTAGGACTCTAATTTGTAGACCATCAGTTCCTTGGCACTCTGGATACCTAAAACAATTGAAGAACTTCAGGCGATCAATAGAAAAGATATTTATGAGTAACAAATCTGACTTGACTAAGAAAGTGTATAACCGCGTAAGAAATTACTACAGTGTGGCACTCTCTCGGGCAAAGGACAATTATTACCAGAACAAAGTTGGACAGGCAGCCGGTGATGTTAAAAAGTTGTATGCTGTAACCTCAGACTTATTGGGAAGGTCCAAGGACAATCCTCTTCCAGTTCATAGCAGCTCAGTTTCTCTGGCAAATGACTTCCAACGATATTTTGCTGATAAGATTTCTAAGCTAAGAAATGAACTTGACAACTTACCGTCCTATGCAACTGATAGTTCTTCCAGTCATAGCACATCTTTAATGGATAGAAAATTTTCAGAGTTTGAACCTCTGTCAGAAAGTGATATCAAAAGACTTGTTTTTGCATCCAAATCCTCAACTTGTGAACTTGATGTGATACCTACCATTCAACTTAAAAAGTACTTTGCTCATTTTATTGCAATTGTCACTGAAATTGTGAATCAATCACTACTTACTGGTGTGTTTCCTGATGACTGGAAAAATGCAGTAATCAAACCTTTACTTAAGAAAAAAGGTCTTCCACTTGAACTTCCAAATTACAGGCCAGTCTCAAATCTAACATTCCTCTCAAAGATTTTAGAGAAGGCAGCATTAAATCAAATAAATGAGTACATTGAAGACAACAATCTTTTACCAGCTTACCAAAGTGCGTACAGAAAATATCATGGTGTTGAAACGGCCATGGTTAAAATGTATCATGATTTACTAAAAAACATTGAGAATAATAAAGTGACAATTGTGGTTATGATAGATCTGAGTGCTGCTTTTGACACCATTGACGTTCCTATATTGCTAGAGCTACTACAACAAGACTTTGGTATTCAAGATACTCCACTGAAATGGATTGAATCCTACTTAACCAACCGTACAACGTCAGTCATTATAGACCAGTCAAAGTCTGACAGTGAACCTTTGAGATTCGGAGTCCCCCAGGGTTCTTGTGCTGGGCCTGTAATCTTTACTCTGTATATCTCAGCTCTAAATAAGGTTGTTGAAAAATATTCTGCTGCGAGTCTGTATGGTTACGCAGATGACCACAAGCTTGCCTTGTCCATTGAGGCAGGTAATCCTAGTAATGTATCCTCAGTGCTCGCACAGCTTGACTGCTGCCTGAACGATATTATTACATGGATGACAACCCATAAACTTAAAATGAATCAATCAAAAACTGAAATAATATTCTATGGAACTAAACAGCAATTGAATAAACTAAATATAGAGAAAGTGAATGTTGGAGGTATTAATGTTAAATGTGTTGACCAAGTCAGGGACCTTGGAGTGATCATGACTAATACTCTGAGCTTTGACCAACATATCCAGAAGAAATGTCAAATAGCCAATATTCAGTTACGCAATTTAAGAACACTACGGAGACATCTTACTCAAGAATCTACTGAAACCTTGGTACATGGATTAGTTCACTCTCACATTGACTTCTGTAACAGTCTCTACACTGATATTCCAGCATACCAAGTCAACAAACTACAGCGTGTGCAAAACCATGCTGCAAGGGTTGTGCTAAATGTTTCGTACCACCATCCAAGTGCTGAACTATTGAAACGACTTCATTGGCTCCCAGTTAAAGCAAGAGTTATGTTTAAAGTCCTTGTTTTGGTCTTTCGAGTAATCGCCGGAACAGCTCCAATATATATCAAGGATATGTTTGTTCATAAGAATACAAGTCGATATAGATTGCGTTCACAGAGTGATGTCAACTTTCATATTCCCAGACGGCGTACAAAACTTGCAGACCGGTCATTAGCTATAGTTGGCGCAAAACTGTGGAATAATCTTCCAAGCTCTCTTAAAAACATTCAATGTGAAGTAACATTTAGGGCTCGACTCAAAACACACTTGTTCCAACAGTTTCACAATTAATCTTGCGGCATTTCCAGTCTCACTGATTTAGAAAACTGTGTTTATCATAGTGTACATAGTGTTGTTCTTAACATGATTCAAAATCTTAGGACTTGTGTGAAGCGCAATAGAATATGTCTACATAATTTTTGCGCTATATAAATGCCATGTAATTGTAATTGTAATTGTAAATTAAAGGTGGTGTCCGGCAGTTTGTCTTTATCTAATACATGTAACAATATATTACCCCTGTTCTATGCTATAGTTTAAGTTAAGGCTGTTATAAAATTACCCCAATTGTTAGACAGTACAAATCATGAAATATATCGCACTAAAAGTCCGTCATTTCCAATCTATAAATAAACATGGTGGGAATTACAGCTAAAAATAGATATCGACGTCAGAGCTGATTTCCTGGATGATCATGTAATGTGATCTCAAAGGTAAGTGGCCACGTGATTTTCTTAGATTAAAAATAGCTAAGTCTGCAGCAGTGGCTCGGCTAGGAAATACATATTTGTAATGACAAGTGGGATGCTATGCCTTACGATCACATGGATCTAAGGCACTAATTAACAGCATTTTACGAGATCATTACAGATAAGTATAATTTGTAAAATGGTCCAAACAATCTGATACCAACTTTAAGCTAACAATGTTATCGAGAGAAAAAATATGTCCATAACATAAATGCACAGCTGTGGCCTATTTACATATTTCTGGATGTTTTTTCAGTTGGAAAACAAATCTAAAACAAATGAATTCTGCTCTGTTCCGTTGAACATGTCTACTAGTAAGTCCATACTGCTTTACACAATCGTGAACAATTGGAAATTGCGTTTAAGAGACACACATGAAAATATATATTAGTCCATCGCATATAAATTATCATTCATCTTATGCTGTAAAATGACATACTTCAAATAATGGCCGGAAAAGATATATTACTTCCTTGAGATTCAACAAGAAGTAAAAAAAAAGGTTTTCTTTTTGACATACATCACAGCGACCAATTATGATCATTATAGCGACGTCCAGCTATTTTTTGTGGAGGAAGATCCTAAACAAATAACTACCCGGTAGGTAAAACCACCCTCGCATCGCAGGTCAGCTGGAAGACCTTCCCACATTAAATCCTTCGCCCTGAATGTTACTCGAGCCCACGCGGTGCGAGGCCAAGCGGTCAGGGGAGTTAAAAGTCGGCGATTCTTCCACTTCACCTCGGGCGCCCCCCCCCCCCCCCCAGAAAAGAAGAAGAAACAGAAGATAAAGATGAAGAAGAGGAAGAAGAAGAAGAAGAAGAAGAAGAAGAAGAAGAAGAAGAAGAAGAAGAAGAAGAAGAAGAGAAAGGAGAAGAATAGCAAAAAAGAAGAAACAGAGGGCATTTGGGTATACGTATAGGAAAGTGAATCACTCCATTGCAATCCAGGTATTTGGAAAGGCTTCAGAGATATTGGTCTGTCTTGACAAAAACGTATCGGGACGTGGCCATGCCCTGTAATAAATGACCTCACCGCCTGTAAAATGTCCAATCATTCGACCATATGAGCCTTGCCCGATGATTGCGTGATCGCATCGCCCCAACATAACCATGTCTTCCTCAGCAGATTTCATGTTACTGAGATGAACATCGGAGTCATTGAAGTTCTTTCTACACCAATCCATATCATCACTTCCGATGATGAAGATCACTTTTTTCGGATTAAATTTGTTCCGAAAGTAGTCCATTGCCTTGTGATAATATGTTGCTGGCACTTCCAGGTAACCCAAAACTCTTATCTTGTCTGTTATAGTGTCTCCTCGTCGTATGTGAATTGCTACTTTAACACAACTGTTATCATTCATTGGACAGGATACATTCAAAAAATAATCCGCTGCGTTTTTCATTAGATGATTGTTGAATTGAACTGTGTGTAAATCTCGCCCGAACCACTTTGTATTGAGAAAATATCTCCAACTTTGAAAATAACCCTTTAATTGCCAATTCCGTGTTTTATTGAGATGCTCAACATTTGTGTCGTACTTCAGCGCTGCGGTTTCTGTAAATTTATTCCAGTTATAGTCACGTTTCGGATCAATTATATCTATGTTGCTTATTTTAAAAAGTTTTTCCAATTTCTTTGCCATGTTTTCATCTAGCAAGGGCACCATGCCGTTAGATGACGCTATACCGACGAGGGAAAAGTATTCAAAAAGTAAATTTCCGAGTCGGCCTTGTGAATATATGGTGAGGTATCCTTTCTCAGTACAGTTAACTGTCATCTGTAAAGGTGTTTCGTCCTTTATGACAACCGAGCTGTTTGTAAAAATTGTCCAAATTACCGGCCTCAAGGCACCGATTAAAAAATAAATCACTGCCAAAGATATTGTTAAAATTAAGGCGACGGATCGGCATATATTTACTTTCCCTTGCGACATGCTTTCGCTAGCACTGCGTCACTGTATTAAAACTGAATGTGATTTAACGGCGGCGGTCTTATCCCATTTAACGTCGTGATATAATTAACAGAAATGTATTCATGCGATAAAGAATCATAGATAATCTACGTGTAACAGGGAGCGGTGATAAAGATATTTATAGTACACAACGTGAATAATGACAAAGAAAAAAAGTCATCAACCGATAGCGACACAATTAGAAACAAACGATAAAATATCAAAAACGATAAATTATCAAAATTGATTTCCGTTTTCAGCTGTTGATATTCAAGCCTCTTGCGATGCTTTGTTTCTTATATCATTGGGACTGTACAAAGTATATTGATACAGCTCGCTATTTGATATAACATAGATAGTATGCCATTCAAGAGGACAGCCGTACTAAAAGGGATTCCAGCTTATAGAGGATTGCGGATCGGGAAGCCGTGAGTTCAAACACCGGCCGGGTCAAACCAAAGAATTTAAATTTGGTATTAGTGGCTTCCCTCCTAACGCTCTGGGCTAAGGGGACAGCATTACGCCTGACTCGTCTGTGTCAGTTTAATGGGCCGGCCGGGTTCAGTACCTGGCACCTCAAAAATGCCCCTGCGCTATAATGATAGAAATGTCGCTGCACAGTATCGGTAAAAATGCCGGCAAATCCCATCCCATTCCAAAAGGCGACTGAACTCTTGTTATTTCACCCTCTATGTATTTAAGTATTTTTTTTACTTCTGTGTACATGTATTACGGGCAATCCCAAACAGCCCTTGTCTAAACTTAGTTCATCTGAAACAATGCTATTTAGTTTATGGTCAGAGAATTACAGTGTTGTTTCAACTCACTTGTTTTTTTATGATTTTATATTTAAATTTGTATTCGTATTTATATTATACATAATACGGAAGATAAAAAAGCTTAAGCAATGTTACAACATTAAATACGTTATCTTTTTTATTATAAAACAACTTTTGCAAAAAGGTCTATGAAGGGGTCTGAATCATCTTTATTATAACATATGTTTATTTTATAAAACAAGGTAGCTCTGACATGTCAAGAGTGGCGCCTCTTATGGAATGCAGTTTTTATGGGCACGATAGTGTAGCAGTCAATAACCAGATATCGCTGGTGTTCTTTGATGCCTTTTTCAAAGAAAAGAACCAAGTGTGCCGTCTTTTTTTAACAGCGTAGCTTGCAACATTAAATCTTTAGCTTTTAATCATATAAACTGTTTGTTGAGGCCTTAAAAAACAAAGAAAGCATGCCGATGTAGGCAATGCAGCTTGCAATTGCAGATGTAGCAGATAACAAGGAAGAAGACAAAGTAGCAGATAGTTTCTCAAAAAAGTATTTATGTAATAAATCGACAGTAAAACTAGAGGTTGTAGAGGATAGCCATCTTCTTGTTTACAGAGCATGCTCTCTACGACACCTTGGATGTCGAACATCCGTGGTAATTTTTGTATGATATCTTAAAATAATAAACAATTGATAAAGCCAAGTATTTACTATTGACCCAGCTAGAAGGACACACACTGTTTATCAATGTTGCACTCTACGTTTCATGTTACAGCAGAGATAAACTCAGGACATGTTTTTTCGCATGCGTAATTCGGGACTGTTCTAGACGGATGCTCCCCCCCCCCCCCCCCACCGCCCCCTATCTGACAACACTGCATTTGAAGTACATAAATTGTAGTGACCAAATGTATTTTTTATTTAAATCCGTAATTCGTTGTTGTTAAAAGCATGTTGTAACTGAACACAATCTGTATGTAATTTATTTGTATAAAGTTATCTTTGCTGTTATTCACCATCAAAGAATGGATTATCTTCGTAGATCTTGAATTTTTAATACCTGGATATATGGAATCAGACCAAGACATTATTCAATAATTTAACAATACTCTATCTATACGATCCATTCAATCGAATCTCGCTAAAGGTTGGAGTTTAAATAATCTTCATCCACAAAAGGAAACAGTATTATAAAGGCGGGGTTTTTACACATTTTAACCTCTGAGTGTACTTACACGAACAAATTAACAACCAAATAAGCCTTTCTAGATTTGCCAGGTTAGAAAGATGGCACATGCTTCGCGAAGGTCCCTTAGTACGAGTCTTTCAACGATATGTATTTTGATAACAAATACAAACAAATGTTTTTCAGGACGACAATCTGCAATCTGTGCATAGATGCGTAGGTAATCGCACACTGGTGAACGTCTTTAGAATTTATGTGAACATAAAATGCACGTGTCAGATGTGTGCCAGTTTGATAAATTTAGTCTAAATTGTGGTATCCAACAGTTTTCCTTAATCAAATATAATTAGTTAAACCTAACAACTGTTTTGCCGAATCTGTGCATAGTTTATGCAAAACCAATTCTTCTTTTTTTCTAAATGATGGCGTGTTAGTACTACCGCAATTGTTAGAGGAGTATAAATCGTGAAAATATCTCTCTTAATGTTTTTTTTTTTTTTCAAAGTCTACAAACAAGCAGACTGGGGATTTCAGCGAGTTAAAGACGTAAGAGCAAATTGCAGTTGCTCAGATAAAGATATACCTTGATCTGAAAAGTAAATAGTCACGTGATTTTCGTAGTATAAAAAATCTAACAGTGCAACCTGGCTCAGATATGTTATATACATGTATACATATATGTTTATTATGACGCGAACGGTGTAATACTTCACTTTTCACATATATGTAGGGCATAAATAAACAGCATTTCAAAATATCTTTTCAGGTAAAATATTTTATTTAGTTGTGTAAGGATAAGAAATCTAGTCCAAAATGTCGGATACCATCTTTATATCTTATCCGTCGGACTGTGCAGGTTAAAGTCCCGACTAGGTGTCAGCAATTATCTGCAGTGCAGGATCGAACTCCGCACAGGGTTTACGACATCGCTACTCTGGCTTAAAACCACTGCCATCATACAAAATCACGTGACGATAGTAACCAACAGGTAGATTAGCTATGACGTCTTTGCCTGCCAACAGAGACTGCAGACACTCGATCTGTTTGGGTTTCGCTTTTATGGAGGAGTCAAACTCCGTTATTACTATGTGAATTTCTTCAACAGTATCCATTGTTGTTTACATTGAACCGGTGTAACACAGAAATTTTGCCCTCGGCGAAAGGGCGGAAATGGCCGAGTTGTTACGATTGTAGTGATAAATACATTCTTTTTTTTTTTCTTTATCGTTAGAATTTATTTTTTGCATCCATTATTAATCGTTTTTCTAACATACACATTCATTCCGATTGTCATTTTACTGAACAAAAATTAAAATTAAAAACAATCAAATCCTTCCAGATCTGGAAGGATTTCTGTGTGGTAGCAGAGATTCTCCTTACTGAAATGGGGAGATCACTGCGTTGGAGATTGGCAATAATTAACAAATAATACATGACCTTGGGGGCAATATGCAAGTTTACGGACTGGTTGGTCAGACCGAGGAAGGAATATGGCCCAAAGAACAGCTGAGGGCTACATACTTTCCGAGGTCTGATCTCAGGGCCATGTTTCATTTGTTATATTATACCGAATCTTAATCCTTTCATCCCTTTTGTTGCTTTCATTTTTAGTATAATTTGCTTTCAAATAATAATTTGTTCAGTGTCTGAAATATCTCAAACCCTAGACGGGTTTTTATTATTTTCAAGCGACGCAGCAAAAAAAAACAACATGCTCTTCTTTTAATATTCCATTTTTGTTGATCAAATTAAATAGTAAATGTTACTAGACAAAAAAATCGGACTTCAAGAATTTCGTTCGTGTAGGTTTCAAAGGAGGAATCGTTTATCTGCTAGATATGTTCGGGAAGAGCTTCACTGAGTGTTTTGTCGCGGTTTTGGTGTTTTTTGAATCCTTGCATTCGCTGAGTTTCACTAAATCTGTCTCCGATAAAGAGACGATTCGCTTAGCCATTTTGACAGTTTGACAAGACCGTCTGTTTGTGTTGTCGAAAGATTCGCACGTCGTGAAAGTCGCATTTAAACAGTCAAACAAACTGGATGACGTCATAAACAGTCTGTATAAGAATTATGGACTGGGTAGCCGGTCTGTATGCGATTTATGGACTGGATGACGTCATATTAAATATAGAAGGTCGTATGCAAATGAGGTATAATATTGGAAGTTATAAGCGCCTGTATACAAGGTATATGTATCCCCTAACAGACATTACAAAAGCAAGCCTAAAAGTTTTCTTTCAAGCACTCTTTTAAAAAAATCTGGAAAAAAACCAAACAACTAAAAATATCAAGAGACAGCTTTCACGTCATACATTTTAGGGGGTTACCATACATGTATTATGATTATTAACATAAACATTATTATGATAAGTTTTTTCAATTACTGAAAACATTTAAATATGAACCTTGAACAATAATAAAAACAAATTTATCTTTGAAATAAAACATTTATGGCCCAGATGAAGAATGTTACAGCAAATTGATACCATAAATAGAAATCAATATAAACATACACACATTAAAGTGATAAAAACACTTACATGCCGTAAGCCCGCAAAAGCACCGTTTCAGTCCAGTTAATTTCGAACATCGTTCTATGTGGTCGCAAGAGGTTATAAATAGGCGTACCACATAAGATTCGAGTCCATATTGCGACCATACACCAGGACATAAAATAACAGTTCTGTATTTCCGTCACTTTTTATATTTAATCTGCATAACATGTATATACCTTTGCCTTTATAATTTCGATTTAGATATTAATATTATGTTATGCTGTAACACTCTATAGACCTTCTCATATTTTCGTACCAATAAAATCTGTCAGCAATTAATTAGCCATAACCAAAGCAGCTTACATTTACAAATTGTTTAAAATCGTTAACGTATACAATCTAGTGCCAGGAGGTCCCGGGTTCGACCCCGGGCCCCGCCATACGAATGTCGTTAAAATGGAAGTGACATAGTTCCCTTGCTAACGCTCAAGCAAATATAATGGTAGTTCCACGACTGGTTGGCCCGGGGTCAGGATAATGTGACTGGGTGTGGTATCATGTCAGATGTTCACGGCATGCTATACACAGTGAAGCCAGCACTATATCTGCTTCAAGTGGACACCGTCTCCAAACTGGAATACTGTTGATGGGACGATAAACCCAACAAACAAACAAACAAACAAACAAACAAACAAACAAACAAACAAACAAACAACAAAATCGAGTGAATAAGTGACCATTTAATAAGAGAAACCTGCTGACAATGGAGCCATCAGCAATTATATAGACCAATCAAATGATATTGAAGCATAATACATAAAATTAAAAAAAAATGTTTTCCGAGTTTAATTAGTTTTTAAGACCAATTCTTATTTAAGTTCGTGGCCAGCTTAAAGCAAATATATTTTATTTTGTCACGTAGTTCCTACTTACCTATTACATAGGGATATTTTTAAATCGACAAAATTATTTGAAATATATATTTAATTTTAATAACTATTTAAATGAACAATGAACACGTTTAGTTCTTTTTGGTCTTTTCAATGCGTTGGTCTCATCTGTGCAAATATATTTTACTAAATATATTGCATATTAATTGGATTTGTTTAAGGTCCTCAGTCCCCCATAACTTGTGTTTTACTATAATTTAAGTATTTACAAATAATTTGTTTTGCACTGATACTTGTTTTAGTTACCTTGTATTGACTGTCGGAACTTTTGCCAAGGTGACAATAATCGTAGTAATTACTTTTAATACATTTCCACATTTATGCCGTAACTTATCATAAGCAATTAATATGTCTTACATTCCAACAAGCATATGTATGGTTAGAATTTAATAGAACGCAATGTGTTATTTTTCTAAAAGTTCTAAAATATTACTGCCTACTCCCTATCGTTTAGGACACACTGAAGTCGTTTCCTTAATGGACAACATTAGAGTAACCGCCGTTCTCAGTACACAAGAGGACAGACAGAATCACAAATGTTTGTAATGACGTCAATGGTGAAATGCGTCACTTTTCATATAGATTTCGGACATCATGTAACATCATTTCGCAGGATTATTTCTAGTAACAGTCGTCAATATTGTTGTGTAAGGATACAAAATCTATTCTGAATCGTCGAATAAATCATCTTTAAATCTCAACCGTCGAGTCATCTGCTAAGCAGATGACTTAATTGTGACTTAATTGCTTCGAAGTTTGAATCACGCTGTGCGAGTAATAAGAATTTTTGTTTTTAGGATAGCGTTATGCAGTCCGCTTATTTACACATATTTACATAAACACAGAAAAGAACAATATATAAATCAAAATAACAAAGCGTATCTGGCTTATATTACATATGTATTTAAGGTATTAGATGTGTAATAAATCTCATGAATATTCGTGTAATGTCGGAATTTAGCGTTTTACGATGTTATATGTTCAATCATTTATGTCAACAATCGGTCTTCCGAGAATAAAATCTCCCGATTTTAGTTTTCCAATTTTATCCAATGAAATCGCGCCAATTTCTTCACTCCAAAATGGCGACAAGGATTCGCGGTCAGCGAGGAAGATTCGTCAAAAAAAAAATATAAATGCAAAACTAAAGCAAAGAAAGAAAAAAGTAGACTTTTTCACATGTTTTTGGAGTAGTTTTATTAAGAAAAGTATTCACTTATAAAAATGTAGAAAACAAATGACATTACTGTGTTTTCTTTCTTTTTTATTCGTCTAATATTGACATGTATGAGACTATTTAAAGGTCAGATTTGAGGACGTCGACCTAGCACATAAAAATCGCAAAATTCAAGTTAGCTTAGGTGAAAAATTATTAACATTTGGAAACTTTTCCAGAATACAATGCTGAATAATGTGATATATCTTTTGTCAGGATTCAGTTTGTCATTATTACACATCCAATACCTTAACATAACATTGGTAAATATTAATTGTCATTGTATACATAATGAAAGAATTATTACTGTTTCCGATTGATTTATTAGGCAAGGGCGAAAAGTTTAGAAAATTAAAAAGCAGCACATACACAAAGTCCCCTTTTAGTTAATCGTTCTTTGCTAAACATTTGTAAGATAGTCAGCAATGTCTGCTACAGCAGTTCCATTGCATAGCGAACTGTCGTAGTAATTCGATAAATCACATGGAAAGAGATTTCAAGATAATGAAATAAATATAAAATTTTATATGGGTTAGCACATTTTTAAATTCCGCAAGCGTCCAGACAGAAATTAACATTTGTAGCATGTAGTACATATTCTATGTCAAAACAGAAGAAGCGATTGTCTGATTACTCTGCTTGTTGTTGATATAATTTATTACTTGATATATTCATTATTAGATAGATATATGATAATTTATATCCATATTAGAAAATAAAAAAATCCACATAAAATGAACAGGTAAAATGACTCATGATGCTAAACACCATACACAACAATATACTTCTGAATGGCATAAAAAAAACGATTCCAATTTTTGAAATTGTGTCTCATATCATTATAGTAAACACTGTTACTTCATTTATTAAATCTTTTTTTTTCTATAATTTTATAAAAAAAAGTGGCGTCGAGAAACCGTCGCCACGTATGCCAACGATATCTATTGCATGTCATGTCTCATACTTGTACTAAATTCCTTCTTATCTCTCCGCTTTACATTTAACAAAATTGTGCTATTGGCTAAATAATTACTGTACACTCATTTTATCTATAGGTTTTTCTATAGTTCAAAACATCTAATGAACGGAATTAGCCTGGCGTGCACACGTTCGTTTTCTGTCTCTCTTCGTTTAGATACATCGCAGCGACTAATTACGATCATTAAAGCAACGTTCAGCTGTTTTGATGAAGGAAGACCCCAGACAAATGTCTTGGTAGAACCACTGGCGCACCGCAGATGAGATGCATGACACTTCCCACATTAAGTCCTTCGCCCCGAACGGGACTCGAACCCACTCGCTGGAGGCTAAGCAGTCAGAGGAGTTACAAATCGGCGACTCTACAACTACATCACGGGCGCCCTGCTTATGCACAAGTTGATTGTCAAAATTTTATGCATAAACCTCAAAAAGGACATACACGATTTTCATCACAGCAAATTACTTCACTTTATATCAATATTAACATTTACATGTCTGTATTCATACAATGACCGACTTAAAACCTAAATTCATCCAGCAGTCGACTTAGAACCTAAATTCATCCAGTAGATGACTTAGAACCTTACTTCATCCAGTAGTCGACTTAGAACCTAAATTCATCCTGTAGTCGACTTAGAACCTAAATTCATCCAGTAGTCGACTAAGAACCTAATTTCATCCAGTAGTCGACTTAGAACCCTAAATTCATCCAGAAGTCGACTTAGAACCTAACTTCATTAAGTAGCCGACTTAGGACCTAACTTCATCAAGTAGCCGACTTAGGACCTAACTTCATTAAGTAGTCGACTTAGGACCTAACTTCATCAAGTAGCCCACTTAGGACCTAACTTCATCAAGTAGCCGACTTAGAACCTAACTTCATCAAGTAGTCGACTTCGAATCTAACGTCATCTAGTAGCCGAGTTAGGACCTAACTTCATCTAGTAGCCGGCTTAGAACCTTACTTCATCAAGTAGTCGACTTCGAACCTAACAGGTACAGGGTGTCAAGTTCCTTGTCTTTATACATAAATAAATTTCAAACACTGTCCAAATTCACTCGAAGATTATTCTACTAGTAAAGGCGTAAATGGCCATTAATAAATCAGTTAAGAAGACCTCCCTAAACCTGTGGGGTTTTTTTTCCGACAGAAACCATCGGAATTTTAACCCATTCATTTCTGCGTCAAAACACGGTCGCTATAAGAATGTGTATCCTTAGAAAAAGTGCATCCGTATTTTGGATTTTGGATTTGATGGCACACCGACAAGATTGATAGGTCATACGACGTGGATTTGCTCATGTTATTCAGACTATGGCATATGGACGTATAACCTTTGCGAATTACACGAACTGCTGTTTTCGATTGCAGTATCAACAGAGTGAAGCAATTACGAAATCAAAACACCCTACATAGATAAATCACCCTTAAGTTAATCGTTCTTGGCTATACTTTTGTAAGATATTGATCAGTGCGTTTTTCAGCATGTTCCTTGCTCAATAATCTGTTTTAAAACGTTTAATATATTTTTGTTTTATTTATATTTGTGGTTCGTAATTGCAATGCACTTTTCATAAGTGTCTAAAATGTTGATACAATCCATCACAAGCTGTTGAAATGTCTGAAAAGAGAACGTACCTATTAATTGCAAAATAGTTGTCCTGATAACTTTTCCGATGTAACATCTTTAACATAGACAAACGTCTTAAGGCAATATGTATCGAGTGCACTCAATGACTCTATGTAAATGCCGAAATGCGGATGTTTATGTCAACTCCATTTCTGAAAAAAAAAAGTTCTCAAAGGCGCCTTCCTTAGAAACAACTTTTTTTTTAATAAAACGTCCTAGCGGCACATTTTTCATCTTTTATATGCAATCCATGTTCCTAAAAAAACATTATAAATTATATTCTCAAGTGCACACCGTGCTTTATGATTTACCTAAGAAGGCAAACTTCCATTACATTTTTTGAAACAGTTGTTTAAATACATATTTGTAATTAGTATGGAACTGTTTCCTTGCAATTGTTTAAATGATGTATATTTGAACGTCTGGATACAATTGCTTACTCGATTCCAATCCAAGATGTTAAATAAATATCTGAATGGTTTGTAATGTTTGAGAGAAAGCTATTAGGACGTGGCCATGCCTTGTAATAAATGACCTCACCGCCGGTGAAAAATCCAATCATTCGACCGAATGAACCTTGTCCGATGATGGCGTGATCACATTGTCCTAACAAGACCATATCTTCTTCAGCAGACTTCATGGTACTAAGATATACGTCGGATCCATTGAAATTCTGTCTGCGCCAGCCCATATCATCACTAGCGATAATGAAGATCACCTTTGTCTGGCAAAATTTACTGCGAAAATAGTCCATTGCCTTGTGGCAATATGTGGCTGGTACATCTAGGTAACCGAGGTGTCTAAGCTTCTGAGTCATAGTATCCCCACGTCTTATGTGAACGGCTATTTTAATACAGCTGCTTTGATGCACAGGGCACGTTATATTCAAAAAGAAATCCTCAGACTTTTTCAGTAGATGATCGTTGAACGGAGGAGAGTGTAAACCCTGAATGGACCTTTCAGATTTGAGGAAATATCTCCAACTTTGAAAGTAACCTACCAATTTCCAGTTGTGTGTATTATTGAGAGTCTGGACAACTGCATCATACTTCAGTGCTGCTTTTTCCTTAAATTCCGTCCAATTGTATGTACGTTTTGGATCAATTGTTTTTATATCACTCATTTAAAAAGTAGTCCCAATGTTAGAGTCATGTTCTTACATAAAATCGGCTCCATGCCGTTCGATGATGCAATTCCGATGAGCGAAAAATATTCATAAAGTAGATTACCTAGCCGTCCTTGGCAATATATGGTGATAAATCCTTCCCTTATCATGTTGACTGAGATTGGAATTGATTGTCCCTTTGGTGTTAAAACATATGTGTTCACTTTCATTGTTTGGAAGAAAGGTTCCATGTCATCAAATTTTAAATAGGTTCGATAAATCCATGCTGTTATTATCAACATGAATAAAATGCATAGACGCACGTTCATTCGCGTCATTTTCTGAAGTGATAAGTCATACTCTGCAAACATGTAAAGCTACATTGTGACTAAGTGTAAGGGCAGATAACGCAGTTAAAGGACAGCATAAATGAAAAAAATCCACCTAGATCTTCTTTATATCGTACGAAATAACGGTAAACGTTTTTTTCATCAATTCATGCATCAGCTTTTAACATGAGGTCGTTTCAACGGAAAGTCAAATATCGATTAAAGGACTTGTTTGTGTGTCTGTGCATAGTCATAGCTACAATATATTTGATTATTCGTAAATGGACGTTTTGTATAATTCAACTTTTACATCTATAGTGATTGAATAACAATACTTCGTCCCAAGGCACTTTTAGTTTATTTACTGTCTCTGTAAATTCACAAGCCATCCTTGGAGATTCGTAATTGCAAACTGCACCTATTCATATCAGCCGCACACATCGTGATAAGTCTTTTTATGCTAAGATAAAACATATTTAGTCAGTATAAACTTCCGGCAAACGTATTGACGATATATAATGAATTTGATCTCTTAAATGTTGCCTTTTTATATATACGTCATTGGTTCCGACATGTTCAGAGCCGTGTATACTTTACACGCAGGAGGTTGCATTAAAGATTTTCCTCGTTGGCATGGAAGCAACTTTAAGGGGTAAATGTATTGCCACTTTCTGATTGGTTAAAATCACCTGGCAACGCACAATTCTCACGTTTTTATACGACCGACCCTTTGCAGATGCGCTGAAAGCACCGTGCATCAATAACCTTATTGGCGTCCATAATGTGTATTTTAGAACGGATGCATTTATATTTATATTTCAAAGAAGAAAACTCCAAAATATATTATATATGTTATATATATAGGGCTTCTTCCCAATGACGAGTCTGTGTATAATACATAAATTCTCTGTGTATATTACAAAATTCTCTGTGTATAATACATAGATTCTCCGTGTATATTACAAAATTCTCTGTGTATAATACATAGATTCTCTGTGTATATTACACAAATTCTCTGTGTACAATACATAAATTCTCTGTGCATATTACACAAATTCTCTGTGTATAATACATAAATTATCTCTGTATATTACACAAATTCTCTGAGTATATTACACAAATTAAGTGTTCCAGCTGTGATATCACAGCATATTATTAATAATGGAAGTGACTTTAAAGATTCATATTTCTAATGACTTTAACCAATGCATTTATGTTGCATTTTCAACAACCAATACAAAGTGCAACATTAATTCGCTAAGTATTTTACATGACTTAACAGCTTAGAACAATGCCATCATGGGCTTAGGCCGATACTTAAGTTAAATAAAATCTAATATAAGCACACCATCATCATGGCAGTAACAGACCTGTATTAAAAAGAATCGTACAACAACATTGCCCGCCTGGATTCTTTCATTCTTTAAAGTTAAGCCACATTTAAGAAAATCTATCTGAAACGTTATGTAAATGTATGTAATGTAATACAGACAAAGTTTTGGGAAAAAGTCAATGTCCAACATAGAACGAAGCATTTCATAATATATATTATCACATAACCTACCGCGCGAGCGCGAGGTAACACTCATGCATTATTTTTGGTAACTCACTAGTTAGTTATCGAAGTGTGACGTCATTATCGTAGTTGACGTCATTAAGGCCGTGGTGTGTATATATCATTTCCTCATCACTTTGCTGTCGCCGTCTTGTGGATTTTGTTTCACATTTCATTTTAATAAACAAAAAATAACATTTTAGTCATTGTGTAAACGAATCTGTTCCCTGTTAATGGAAAATGGCTGAGTAAAGATTGGAACTATTTTTTGTGCGGATTCTCCCAAACCGAATTACACATGTCAAGGCCGATTGTTCATACTATGAAAGGATGATGCATTGTAAACAAAAGGCAGCCGATGTTTTGGTTATGTGATAAATAGAATCTAATATTCGTGGTCATTAGGTACTGAAAATATTAAACTCGTTGTCTGAAACGATACGAAACGAGGCTGCCGAGGTGGTATCCGACAGTTCGCCTATATCTAATATATCTAACAATATTTGACCTTTGTCGGGCGTATTAGCGCGTAATTTCAGCAGAACAAAATCATACTTTAGTCAAAGTTTTGACGATTTCAATCAGTATCGCAATTTTAAGGCAGTAAAAGTCGTAAATCATCACTTAAAATGTTCATATTTTTTTAAATCTGTAAATAAGAACTTTTGGGATTCCTGCTAAAAATAGGCATCGACATCACACCGGATGACGTAGATGAGCTAAAACATAAGTAGTCACATGGTTGTCTTAGTTTACAAATAGCTAACTGTGCAGCATGGCTCAGATAGGATATACCTGTTTGTAATGACGTTATGTTACACTTTTTCAGAAAGGTGTAGGACATCCATAAACAGCATTTTGATATATATGTTCAGGTATCAATAGTTTATTAAGAATTATTTAATGAAACTATTTTTGATCAAATGTGCCGGATACCACCTTTATGTCATACGCCTCTAAAAGTTACCCTTTTCCTCATGGTATGCTAGTTTTTTAATACGTGTCAGAATAAACACTTCTAATAATGCTACAACATCCGGACTATTTCCATGATAAGTTATTGTCGGAGATATTAAAGCAAGAAGCTGTTAATAGTTGCGATGTACATAAAGCACAAAAGCTGTTTCAACAGCAGTACATATGTGCAAGAGATTTATTAAAAAATATATTTTTGATCGAGCAAGAAGACCAACACCTTATAAAAATGTCTACAACTGAAATTGTTGCAGTTCAAGTAGTCTATCTTATGTGGCCTTCGTAATTAAATTAATACGCATCTAAACCCGCAATCGTGATATATTGGGCGTTAGGTCACGCAAACTTACAATCTACTTCTGAAGTAATTAATGATTGTATGATCGTACCGTTGGTGACTGGAACAATGCAAAAGATAAGAAAACAAAGCTTCGATTGGCCTAAGTGTAAGTGTAACTACAAGACGACATTGGAACACTCCCTGCATTCCGTGTGATACAGTTACATATGTCATTAGCATTACATGCTTTTAAGAGTATGCCTTGCGTTACATTTTTTCTTAGGTATGTCTCTTTTCTCGCTTTGTAGAGGCTTTTCTATTTAAGCAACTGCTGAAAGATTTGCTAAAAGATAAACGCTCAGAAGACGTGCTTGTCCTTTGCACAAGATAACCGCATGCAAAGTGCACATGCAAATACACACAGTTAGTAATATGGACAAAAATTTGCATACTTAAATCTTGATAAAGTTACAGGGGTCCCAAATATCCGTTACTACTTTAAGCATTATTTTAGCATATTTTGAAATAGTGCTTGTGAGAATATTTTACCACAGGAAAGATGACATAATAAAGTTTTATGAAGTTTACATACAACAACAAACCATACATACATGCAATCACAATAGCAATACTTGGTTTAAATCAAATGTCCCACGTGACGTCCATTTTGTTGAATAACGACGTCGCAGCGGGTTTTGAAATTCTTAATTACAGCTTGGCACATTTCAACGCTGATACTCGAAAACCTCTCTCCTAATATCTATTTTAAGTTCGCTTAAGAAAGTCAGTTTTCACTATTAAATTATGTCTTTTGGATATCCCACAAACAAACTTCACTATGAATATGAACTATATTTCGGATGATATTAAAACACAAGTCAAGTAAGGTGAAAGTAAATAATGTATTTTATATAGGGTGTTTTAAGTGGTTTTCAGTCATGGCCTCTGCACAGCAACACATGTCCGCAGCAATAGTTGTGCTTCCGTATAAATGTTTCTGTGGAAAGGTTTTATTTTTTATTTTTTTTTATTTTTTTCTTGATTCAAAAAGTTAATTTCATTTACTATCAACAAATGTTTGTAGTTATTCTAATTAAAATACTACCCATCTCTCTTCTAAACACTATGTGGACTTTTTTTTTCAATGACATCACTACTTTCGTCATTCCTTATCAAACAAAACGTCAGCTCTTGGACATTTATTCAAATGGATCAGTTTTCATTTTAAAGCTTGCATTTGAGAAACTCATCAGGAAGTGCGAGATTAGAGCTTTGTAAAACCTGTTTAAGCACCCCAGTCGGTCCATATTGCCGCCTGACTGTTCCTAAGGCAGTAATTGTCGGGTTTCCTCATTTTGGTAAATGACTCATTACAGATTTGTTCTTGCATTTACATTTGGCTTGCATGTGAAAACCTTTTTCCTGTGCCTTTTCAAATTTTTGCAAACGCTGCAATGCTCGTAGGACACGCCGAGTGGGGTACGGCCAGTAACAATATTAAACAATGATGTAACGATTTAAAAAAAACAACAATGATGTAACGATTTATGCACACGAAATGTAATGTGGTAGCATTTGTGTACCACACGCCATTCATCTACTTTGTGAATTTACAAAGAATTCTTTTATTGTCTTCCGTTTTGTAGGCACCTACTGCAAAACAGACGCCGTGAACGACCTTGAACGAAGATTAAAGAAAGAAAATAAAAGTCATCTCAGTCACACTCAATAATCTGCCACACGAGATACGAACGACACATGAAGGAAGGTGACATGAACAAGAAGGGGACAAACAAACACAGGATAAATGCACCGATGTATTGTTATCTAGCGATAATATCCATATTGAACGCGGAACCGAGTGTTTTCTCCATAACAACAAAAATACGCTTGGTTTACATTATCTAATACGGACAATCGCACGACTTCGTGCAGAAGTACCCAGCTTGTTCACGTGTATGTATTCCCGTTATCACGACTGTTACGTATTAATATTTCTTTGAAGCACATTGGACATTGGTACTTCAATTCCGGCTAATCACGAACAACTGATTGCACTACTTTTTTTTTGTTTATCCCGAAAATCAAAAAAGTTTCGTAATGTTTTTATTATAACAATAATACTACTACAATCTACTGAATACCAAGTGTACATTAGTGTCACAAATGGCGTCATTATAATTTATTCTTACACCATAAATAGTTTTCCTCTATAAATATTAACAAAAACAAAAAGCATTCTGCCGTGATAAAATAAACGATATACCACGGCACAAATCGGGACTTTTTTACTGCAATAAAATAGCTGTCCATTTAACTTCCCCTGCCCATTTTGTATTATTGACCAAGCTGACATATTGCGATAAGTTGTTCTTTTCGTTCACATCGCCTTCGCCAGAAACTATACCATATCTTGGAAAGTAATAAGTTTGTTTTACTAATAACATAAGTATTGAATTATGAAATAAAATATGCAATTTCGTCGTTTATTGATATTCTTAAAAATAACAGAGAAGTACGCGGGAGTGAAATAGAACAGCCAAACAAGAGCAACACCCTAACAACATTGCGTAAAGTGTAGTTCGCATTGTAGTTCGCATTTGTGTCCCTTGTAAGTCATTTTTCTAGTTCAGATGCGTAAATTTGATCGCTCAGGCCTGCTGTCTTTGTGATTTAATTAATACACATCTGACTTTAAAACTGTAATAAATCGTCCATAAGACCATGCAAACTTAAAGCCTATTTCCTTATTTAATTACGTCATCGGACTGTTCTTTATTTAATTAACTGTTTTTTTCACTGTTTAAAAAAACCCATAGGAAGTGCGAGTTCAGGACTAAACGCTAATTGCTTCTTTTGCCAACTGGCCGTTCCATGGCACTAAGGGTTGGGATTTCGCTGCTTGTGTTCTATCTTGCAATCATCGACCCACACGCAATTTCTATAAGTTAGAAACGTTTGGAAGTGATGAATCACTACGGCTAATGCATTTCATTGCTAATACATACACTGAAATCCTGCCTGGAAAAAGTCGCTTTGTCAAAATTATATATATATATATCTATATTAACTGAAAGTATATATAAACTGGCGCTTACACACACACACACACACACACACACACACACACACACACGCACGCACGCACGCACGCACGCACGCACGCTTGGAAGCTTATTCTGCACAAAAAACAAAACAAAAACAACAACAAACAAACAAACAACAACAACAACAAAATCAAACAAGTAACAAAATAACAACGCAATTCTACATATAAGGACAGGGTTTAAGTCGAGGACCAAGGCCGGGAGAGGTGATCTCCTTCGCCCTGTGCTGGTTAAATAAAGTTCTCCGTTATGCTGTATTTTACATAATTCCGGAGAAAACGGACATTCACTAACGGTTTATTTGCGCCGCTCTGGAGAGCGGTGCCTCTTATAAAATGCATTTTTGTAAAGACGATAATGTGGCAGGCACTAACTGGAAATCGCAGCTGTTCTAAGAGTTATTTTTAGAAAAGAACCAAGTAATCCGCTTTAAAATGAGTAGCTTGCAAAAATAAAGTATAGCTATCAATTCTAAAAAAAGGTAGCAGGCATTTATTCGAATTCATAACTGTCGTGCGATGTTTTGTCTATCAAAAATATAAAAAAAAAAAAACAACAAACAACGCGTATGCCAATGATAAGAATACACTACAGATATTATGTACAGATGTTGCAGATAACAAGAAAGAATGCAAAACAGCAGTCTAGTTCCCATCCGAGTGATACTTCGTTACTCCCACATATTAATGTAATGAATCGACATTGTAAAGGAGCTACCGGAAACAACGGGCAAAGGGGATATTCAACGGATTTAAGAGGTGTTAGGCGTACATATGCACAGGAGGTAGAACCGAAAGTGTTTTTAAAGTAGATTATTAAGTTTTGTCTCATGCAATTTGGTGCAAAACAAAGCTGAAAAATGTAGAGTTAGGAAAATTCAAAATAACTGCACTCCTACGCTAACAAAATAGATTGATCCATTTAAATCGAAACTGATCATTTCAATGAAAATGTGCGTGCTTTTCAGGGGAGGATGACCGTTTCAGCGACTTATTTTCTTTTCCATTTGAATAGGCCCCTTAATAAGATTGATCTTTCGCACCATATATGGATTTGGATGGTCAAAGACACGGTTCCCGGTTTAATTGATTACTGTGTGAGATTTAATAAAGAGTAATGAAAACAATAATTAAGTGTTGTGTGAAAATGTATTAATTCTGTTTAACTGAAACATCCTTCAAACCTGAAGTGTATGTTTACACATGAAGTGTATAGGCTAAAATGGAATGCACAATTAATAAGCAGAAACACATGGCGGTGAAGATAAAAAGTTTCTACTTTAGAGGATCGATGATGTTTGTGGAACATCAAAATACGTATATACGTAAAAGTTTACATGTAAACGTCCAGCAATGCCATCTTAGTAAGATTTCCAAAAAATATTTATTATATATAGTCTTTCATGTTATGACATTTGTTCAATGAATAAAGACATCCACAAAAAGGTTTGGCAAGATAAGTGCACATTGTAGTTTTCCACATATATTGAAAATGATATATCTACATGTAGGCCCACACAAGTCATATTGTATATGCTCCAATTAAATTAAAATTGAGAGCAAGATTAAATTACCTCTGAATACATTTGTAACAAAAAAATCTTTCTTATTTAACCGGTAATAAACAATCAGCTGCCTGAAAGACTAGGCACCAAGATATGCAATTCAGGCATTTCTGGTTCGCGTATCTAAGAATATCTGACTGTATTTATAAAAAGAGTACGAATTCAATGCAAATAGCTATCATCTACACAAAATTATCACCACATGCAACAGAACAATCTGTCACTTGGAAATTAAAACTAAGACAATTTTGTAAATTATGTTAATTATTTCACATATTTTATTTTCAAAATAGTTTGTCCCATTTTCTACTACAATGAATAGTTGGGTATTTTTGTAATATTTGAATTAAATTGTCCAAATTGGATGTCAATAAATAGAACTATGGTTTTGTCACATAGCGAACACTTTGTTCATGCGCACCTCATCAAACATATATTTGGGTGTATATATATATATATATATATATATATATATATATATATATATATATATATATATATATATATATATATATATATATATATATATATATATATATATATATATATATATATACATATATATAGTTTATATATAGTTTATATAGTTTATTTCAGTAAGACATACATGACATGCTATAAGACACAAAATGTGACAAATGTCATTCTATAAAGCATAAATAGCTAAAAATGTAACATAAATAATTAAATAAGTAAATATGATGTAAAAATGTTAAGGTAAGAATTTGCTAGTAATAATTTTAAAAAGACAAAAATACTGTTGTCATAACTAAGGATGACACAAAAAAGTGGATACATATCCTCTTATTTAAATTGTGGTCCTGTTCATGATGGCATGTTCTGGCATAGCATAACGAAAGTTTTACGAGCAACGTAATCAAACACAGCATTGCTACCTCATTTACAAATTAGAAACGCGAAAAGCCAATTATTAAATGATGAAATTGCGAGGTAAAACCTTTTTATTGATTAATTTGTCAGCTAAGTACTTAAATATACTTTTACCCTAGTCAAAGTATTTTTTCACTATCTGAAAGTAACATTTTTACTTTCTGCTTTTTCCCAACATTTCTGGGCTCTTTTTACACAGTAGTTACAATAATAATTTATCTAATTTTATAACCTAGACGACACTTTTAAAAAAAAATCTCATTCATTACTTTCAGACACATCATCGCGATTTATTTCAAATGATTTTGGAAGTCTAATTCCTGATCGATTCGCTTAAACTGGACCACCTGTTAATGTGTCATTTTTATACCTTATGTGTTATGTGTTTCCGATAAATGCTAAGGGCTTCTAGCCCACACGCACATCTTCCATCTGTGGACGTTTCAAGGCCTATATATAAGCGCATATGAAGTTTAAAAATGTCCAATGCGTCCAGACAAAATCCAACTTAATCACACAACTTACGTTAAACACGACTTAGCGTTTCTTCTCTCTGCCGAAGGGAAAAAATTGAAGCACGTTATTTCTTATATTAAAATGGATACCAAGTCTCATCATTGCCACTCTCGGACGTATAATTGATTATGATTTAATTATAGTTGCTACGTTATTCAGGAATGACCCCAATACTTAAGGAATAAGAAAATAAACATCGCATTGATCGGTCCATTGATTGCAATCATTGGGTTCGTTAAAGCAAAATGTCACCCGTCCCCTGTGGCGCTTTATGGAATCTATCATGTTGAATATTTGCCACCAGATAAAACCGCTATCGCCGAACAGTGGAAGGATTTAAGGGGTGGTAAGCTTAAATATGCACCGGAAGTAGACCCCCCCCCCCCGACAGAGTTTTTTTTTTTATTGTGCGGTAGATTATTTAGATTGACTGCATTTGCTATTATGAAGATTCATTGAATTTGGTGCAAAACAAAGCTGAAACATTGTAGCCTTATGGAAATAAAAGATAACTGCACCCATCTGCTAAAAATGGCCGGATATGATCTTTTCATTGAAAATCTGAGGGTACACTCGGAACAGATTTCGGTTTAAGTTTTCAGCGGGGTATGGTCGTCTTAGCGGCACATTTTTGTTCCTTTGAATAGGTCCTGCTGATTACATGTAGGAAATGCATTGATCGTTTTCACCGGAAATAGTTTTTGGCAATTCAAAGAAAAGGTTCGATGTTAAATTGCTTCCAATGCGGCGACATTTACAATGAATCAAAGACCAAATTTATTTAGTGTCGAGTAACCTTTGACCGATGAAATCGGGCATTAGCCGGATGTGAATAGATCCGAAGTGAATTTATCCGTTGATCGTATTTTTGCGCTATCCTGTGCTCATACCAATAAGTCTGAAATTAACATCATTTGTTATAATGTATCACATTATTACATTCTTGAATTGTATCATTGTTAAGATATACCATTCTGCTAAAGTGTGCCAGTCTGTTAAAAGAGAAAATATGTAAGGATTCGCAACTATGTTAAAATGTAATATTTGTTTATAATGTATCTTTCTGTAAAAATGTACTTATTCAGTTAAAATCCACAAGCCTTCAAACCTGATGGTACAGAGCATATAGGCTAAAACAGAATTCAAAATGAACACCAGAAAATAAGTAATAACACTTTTAATGAAGATGAACAGTCCTGTTATGATATAAAATGATCGATGATATTTGTGAAACATAAAAATACATACAAACGAAAAAGCTTACATGCCAGCTTTATAATATTAAAATAAATATTTATAACATATAGTCATTCCTGTTATGACATTGTTAAGTTATTAAAAATATTTGCATAAACCTTTGTCTAGATAAGTGCGCATCGTAGTACGCCGCATGTGTTTTATGAAACCTATGTATTTACATATAGGACCAAACAAGTCTTATTGACGGAAGTGCCCCAAAGACTGGAATACCAACAGACACCTTAGTAGAGACAAATAGAACTTGGCTTGTTTCTCGATAACAACCGATAAAATGCCTGAAATGAATCAGCATCCATATGTACCATTCCAAAATACAATGTATTTGTTTCGCTTCTAAAGAATATCCTGACTACAGTTGAAAATTAGTCTCAGTGTAAACAGCTAGCATCTTCACAAAATTGTCATCAAATACAACTAGAAACAAGCCTATCTCACTTTGAAATTAAAACTACAAATGCTTTAAATGTAATAAAGGATAGTTATTTTACTTTTTCAAGCTATTGTTTGTTCTGATTTCTGCCATAAGGGATAATTCGGTGGAATAATGTTATATTTGAATTAAATTGTCCAAATGTATTGTTAATGTGGCTTTGTTTCACAACACACTCAGTGCGCATGCGCATGCGCACCTTATCTGACATAAAGTTGGGTAACAACATAGCGATGACAAATACAACCCTTCCAAATTGGAAACGTAAAAATGTACTTATTCAATTGTAAGTACACTGTAATTGGACAAAATGATGAAATTCCACGGTAAAACTTGGTTATTGACTAATTTGCCAGCTAGATGTTTAAATATATTTTCTCTTCGTTAAAGTTTTTCATAATCTGAAAGTCAAACGTTTACTTTCTACTTTCCGACAAAAAAGAAGAGCTTCTTATACTGTTTTGACAATAACCCAAATATAGTAAGGGTCTTTTTATATAGCCATTAATTGTGTAGTGCAAATTAAACGATGCAAGTAACGAGTTCGCCCGAGTCAGGTAATTACTTCCCTTATGTACCGCCCGAGATATAGAATTACTCCCCTTTAATAATTGTCCAATGTTCAAGATAGTACAATCTACCTGTCGGAACGTAAAACTAAATCTGTATATATGACTGCAGCTTTTTCAAGTCGAGAGATGCGAGAGGAAACTCTCATATTTTGCTTGCTGACCATCGCTTGGTTAGTTATAGCGGTCCGAGATTCAGGCTTCTGTTATCTGGCCTTTTGAGGTTACAGGTGCAAGCCGGTCAAGCTTCCAGTGGGCTTTGGCAGTGGGATCGTTCGCGAAGGCCGCGCTTAATCCGGTAGCTAAAGAGGGCTGGTGCCCTTAGCTTGTGGGTGCAAGCCGGTCAGGCTTCGAGTGGGCAACGGCAGTGGGATCGTTCGCGAAGGCGCGCCGTACAAGCCCCGAGAAGGGAGACCGCGCTTAATCCTGCACTAGGAGCGTGCGTGCCTGGCATTGTATGTTTTGTGATTGTATGTGTTGCGTTAGTGTGCTAGGTAGGATTCTGTTAGCTAAGTAGGCTTGGTGTGTGTCGGCTCCCTCCATTCTGTATTGTTCCGTTACTTCGTAGTGCTCGGGCGCACATAGGTTCGTTTGAGATCAGGCAGACCGTGTATAGTTTTTGCATACTTAGTCTTATTTGTATAACTAGGTCGTATTAATAACTAGGTCGTATTGAAACCTTCTGTGTGTGTGCGCCCAGCAACCCGTGCCCCGCTCGGCACGTTACAATTGTTATTTGTATACAGTGCCAAGTAGTATACAGTGCCAAGTATAAACTTTACAGCAAGTTGCTAAGATTCATTTACTACAGAGACATTAAATACATCTGGATTTATTTCAATTGATTTCAATTGAGTTGCTTCTTAATTCCTTGTCGTTTTATTTAATCTTGATCAGCTTTTGAAGTGACATGTTAATAATCCATGCGATGTTTGTTTCCCACAAATGCTATTTTTAAATATTCAAACGTACAAAGAAAGTGCTTTGTGAAATAACCGATTATCTCTCACGTTAAACATTATCTGTGGAGTTTTTGAAAGTCTGAGTGCATACGTGCTTTTGAAATTTAATATTGTTAAGAGCGTCTAGACGAAAACCGTATTTATCTTACGACAGACGTAAAACAAGACTAGACGATCTCATTCCAGAGGTTAAAATGTGAAGAAATATGGAATACTACGTCAGCGTGCGATCCACTGAGAAGGATTGTTTGAGTTGGCTGTGTAATGCCCGGATTGCGCGAGAGGCGTAGTCTCGAGGGTAACAAGTGTTTAACAGGAACACAACAGGAAATAACTGGAAATTACCATCTGTTCTAATTTTAGAAAAAGTAGTCCGTCATATTATGCACTTTCAGTTTACATAAGCAACAAGTAAAAGACATGGGGTTTTATCAAATACGGAGAGTGGAATTCAACTGTATGTATTCAACAAGAAAATACAAACTAGTTTTAAAGATAAAATTTTATAGGTATATAATTAAGTTATTTGTTCGATATACTAACATAAAATATAAAATTAAAACAACATTGCCTCTCTCGAGTTGACAGTTTGTGCTATTATGACCTTACGAAATACATACAAAGTTAGTTAATCTAATTATACGTGTTAACTAATTCAGGAATGGTCCCATTTTTTAAGAATACGAAAATATACATTGCATTTATTAATCAGTTGATTGTCATTTCAACAGGAACCTATTGTAATGCATTTGATTTCCAATTTACCAGTTGCCACTGACATCAGCTATTATTGAATTTATTGAATATCTGAAAGGCTGCTCTTTATTATTAACAAAACATCAACATGTTAAAAGAGGGTTTGGATTATAAAAAAACTGTATTCTAATAATCTTGTGCACGGTATTATAAGTTTTAAGTAGTACGCAACATTAATACATCTTGAAAAAAGTTGCTTACATATATTTATCTAAGTGTTCTGTAGCCATCATATTATGTCAAAATGTAAATTATTTCATTAATAGCATCAGTTTTAACGAACATCAAATACATTTAATCAGAACTTTAAACTGAAATTGTGTGAGTGAAAGTGATTTGTATGTGTTTCGGGTGTGGCGTTAATGTAGCCTGGCCTGCTTACAGATTTGCGCATGCAATTTATAAACTTATTGCTAAAACAATTGCTACATTTATTTCAATAAGATGCAAATTAAACATGGACTTGACGATGTTCTTAAAACATGGAGCCTAGATGTAATGCCAAAATGATTTGAAACGCACAAAACCGTTTTAACTATCCAACAGCATCAACATCGTTATAATTGAAACACATTTAAAATTGTTTACATAAGAATTCAATCGATCGCGATTGGTCTGTTGATGACATAATCAGATAAGTGTTGTTTTACCATGGTTCGTTTACATATCAAGTAGACGCAGGACAAGATTTATATATGGCGGTTTATTATTATTACAACTCGGTTCATTATTCTTTTATTTATACGCGATTAAGGACAACTTTCGTAGATTCTACACTTTCTACTAAGTAAAATTTACTTGCAGAACAAAACATTCTTGCCAACCGCGGGGATCAACCACGGGACCCGCATATCCGGAATCCCATGTCTTACCAAATTAAGCACGGACGATTTATTTCACCTGTAGATTAAGGGGTTTGCAATCTGAAAGTCTGCATTTTTCTCCATTCGTTTTCACTTTCGCAAAAATGGGCACGTTGAATTCCGTATCTTCTTCTGCTATGTTTGCATTACACCGCTGATCGAGTCGATTACATGTGTATAGTGTACGTTTTGCAAATAATTCGTTGATATCGAGCAACAACCAACCATTGCAATGTAAACAATCATTGATTAAGTACAGTTCAGTTAATCCAAAGAGACTTTATCTTTTCGGTCGAACCATCCTACGATGGTCATTAATACTGTTTAAAGAAGGCGACAATGTCAAATAATTAGTTTGATGTTTGTTCTGTATTTATATTTTATTACCAAGGAATCAAAAAAAAAATAAATATAAATGGTACAGCCACCAGCGTCTGTCATCGGCGTCAATATAATGGACCGGCCGGGTTTAGTCCCTGGGCACCTTATAAGTGCCTCTGAGCTTTAATGATAGAAATGTCGCTGCACAGTATCGGCAAAAATGCCGGCAAATCCCAATCCCATCCTAGTCAGTCTGTGCCTTATCTCATTTCCCTATTCTTTGTACCAAACTGCATTTACAATGCGGGTGTTTGTTCTTAACGCCGCGGATTAACCAATCACGAATAAACTAAAGTCTTATTGATAAAATTGTGTAACTTCTCGACCAAACAAATGCTTGCAGTCCCTCACATTTACATAAACACGTTTCCAAAAGGCATAATATATATATATATATATATATATATATATATATATATATATATATATATATATATATATATATATATATATATATATATATATATATGTTTTAATATGTTTTATCATCGTATGCCATTCAAAAACGATGTTGTTTCTTTCAAGCTACTCATGAATGAAATAAATTATCTTTATGTAAACACATGCACTTAATTCTGGCTTAAACTGCATTTTAGAGACAAGGCTTTTGTTGTTTATACGATTAGTTTTCTCCGTCGTCTATCTAGACGAACGCCGCACAATTTATGGAAGTAACATTACGTTGCAGCTCACCTATGCTTAGAGCGTACTTAATCGCTTCGTCTAAATTGCCGAAATATTGCGATAATTTGCTCTTGCAAAGGGGAGTGGTTATGCTTTGTCCAGATTTCCTGAATACTATGATAAAACTGAACGGATTTTAATCGAACCGAACACCATAAAAATCGCAAAAGACTCCCCCATCGAGTAGTTATAAGCATACTGATGTCAAGCCAGAAAAATCCCCATAACGGTTTAAAAGTGTAAGTTGTTGTTTTAAACTGTAAAGTGTATGTTGTTGTTTTAAACTGTAAAGTGTAAGTTGTTGTTTTAAACTGTAAAGTGTATGTTGTTGTTTTAAACTGTAAAGTGTATGTTGTTGTTTTAAACTTTAAAGTGTAAGTTGTTGTTTTAAACTGTAAAGTGTATATTGTTGTTTTAAACTGTAAAGTGTATGTTGTTGTTTTAAACTGTAAAGTGTAAGTTGTTGTTTTAAACTGTAAATTGTATGTTGTTGTTTTAAACTGTAAAGTGTATGTTGTTGTTTTAAACTGTAAAGTGTATGTTGTTGTTTTAAACTGTAAAGTGTATGTTGTTGTTTTAAATTGTACTAAAATGGTTTGTCGATAAACTAAAGAGCCCAGAGAGAGACAGAAAACTGTAATAAAGACAAAAATAATAAAAAAATGGCTGTTTATATACAATCTGAACCCAAGACTTAGTGAATGGCAATCCGACTGCGTCACTCGTACTTGACACGTCGCATGCTTCATTTATTTTTCGACACACTGCGTCTATAACAATGGCTGCAAAAGCTTTCAACATTACGTTACCATTTTGCCGGGTTTCAATCAACGATGATCGGAAAATGGTTTACAGCCGGGTCAAAGCAGTGGCCAATGACCACTGGTTAGGTCGGTCTTCTGTGGCTTATGTTTCTTGTTTAGTTTAGCAGGATAATATCGATTAACGGGGATACAGCTTTGCAGTTTTGTGATACATTCGTTCGGCTCAATCAGATTTCTGTTTATGTCTGGTGCATTCACATTTCGTGCAAGATCAATTAAAATATATACGAGTAAATGGGGTTTGTCTTAAAATGATTTTTAAAGATTTTCGAATTGTGTATATCTTATTGCAATATGTAAGCAATTATGACTTATAAGATATTGACAAACATATTTAAACTTTGTGTTTTTGTTGTTGGTAGAGGTAAATCATTGTTACCTGTTAAAATGGTAACAGTGTATATCTATAAATCATTATAGGTGTTATTGAAAGTTATCATTTATTACTACTGGCTGTGCTTTGTGAGTTGCAAGGACACGCTAAAACTTATTTTAATTGAAACTCTATAAGGTTTATTTAGGTCAATGCATAATAGAGTTACATTACATTTACAAAGAGCCTCTCGCAATTTGGCAATAAGATCGTCGAAGTAGCTGTATTCGTCCATGTTATCTATGTTGTCATTTAATTCATCCTATAAGGATTGTGACGTATATTTCCTTTGATGGACATTGGACTTTGGTTCCTTAATTCCATCTCCGCATGAACAGGATGCTACAACCATTTACTCTTCTCTGGTCATTTTTTTTCTTGATTCGAAAAGATAAATCAATTTACTATTAACGTTTTCTGTAGGTTTAAAAATCGAAATAATACCTATCTCTCTTCTAAACACTATGTGGACATTATTTTTCAATGACGTCACTGCTTTCGTCATAACTTGTCAAACAAAACGTCAGCGCTTGGACACTTATTCATTGCTTGCTTTCGAGAAACCCATCAGAAAGTGCGAGGTTAGAGCTCTGTAAAACCGGTTTAAGCACCCCAGTCGGTCCATATTGCCGACTGACCGTTCCAAGGCGGTAACTCTCAGGTTTAAATGACTCATTACAGATTTGTTCTCATTTTTACATTTGGCATGAATGTGATTACCTTGGTCCTGTGTCTTTTCAATTTTTGTATATGTTGCAATGCTCATAGGACTTTGTCTTTTATATTCTTATTTATTGCATTCATGGTTATAGCCCATTAAGTCTTATACACTTGCACGTGCAATATATTTACTTGGACATCATCGAAATAGAGAATATCAGGTTCGTGTTGATAAAGATGTTATCATGCGAGGCTAAGAAAATAATCAGAAAGCACAAGGCTCACCATCAACAGTGTTTTCAAATGGATTTAAAAGGGAAACATTTAAATTTACCGCTACTGCTCCTCCCCAACATGATCTGCATTGCAATGCAATACACGAAATTCATGCGCGTGCATAGAGTAATTCGGCTATAAGAAATAGTTATATTTTACAATTAAAAAAATAGGACAATAAACATGTTATTCCTTTTATTTTATTTGCGCTATACATAAGGTTGCAATTTTATTTATTACGATAATTAAAAATAAGGGTTGGAAAATAACAAAAAAAAATCACAACCTCGTGTAAGGTTGTACGTGTAGTGTGTAATGTCAAGGGCGTGTTAAATTAAAGTTGCTACGCACGTGGCATAAGGAAACGCGAATTACATTCGAGGTTTGTGTGTGTTTGTGGTTGTAACAGTTTGCACATGGATTTTAATTGTTGATGACATTGAAATTCTGAACATTGAATATAGCGCCATAAAATTGCGAAGATAGTTGTGTTTTTGACAGGGTGACTTGCGAAATTTGGAGAAATGTTGGGATTTGAGGTGGTGTGCTGGTGTTCATGTTTACGTCTAGAAACTGTGATTCTTTAGCACATTTGTCCAGATCTGTTCAGTCAGATGTTTTGGTTCAACTAAAAATTAAGCTCTATCTAAAGCATTTAAATGTTCATCATGTTACGACATTTGATCATCAGGTTCTGTCCCAAATTTCTGCTTTCTGAGACAGTCACAGATTCAAGATTAATGTCCTTCTCAAAAATGTTAGGATTTAAGCCAAATTTTGCCTTGAAGTCCTCGCAGCTCATCTCTACAACACTGCTTAGCTTGTCACACGATTCTTCATCACATTCTTTCAATTCACACCAAATAACATCAAAACAACAGCGACTCACATAATATGACATTTTGACAGTTGTTTAATTGTACAGACAACAAAAATTGCTACTTTTATTGATTTTATTATTCCTAAACAGTTTAATTCTTTGCTTGTGGTACATTTTGTTTCAGAGTTTCAGATTTTTGCAAGTTTTGTAATTGTAAATGTGTTCATTTTGTAATAAAGCTTTTATATATATATTTTTGTTTACAAATTTCCTATATCGTTGTTAAATAGAACTTCGAAAAATCGCGATGAACTGTCCGGTTAGCTCAGTGGGTAAAGACGCCGCTACTTAAATTTTCAATCCTGCAGGACAGAGATCGAAACCTTGCGCATTCCTTTTTTAATGGCCTCGTTTGTTCTATTTAACCAATGTTTATATTATGGACATTTTTGGGGTTATCACAAACATAATTACGCGATAAATGAGTTTCGTTCACGTAAACTTTCCTGATCGTTTCGTCAAAAAATGTAGTCCGGCGTAGAGCATGTGCGCGAATATCAGTTGATAAAGCTCAACTTTATCACACGGGTTATATCAGCCGATATTTACAGAGATGGTGGGATAAATGACCTTGATGGTATAGATTTAGTACTTACAATCAGCGCCGTAAAGGACAGAGTCGATTGCTATTTCTGGCTACTAAACAGTGTTGTCCATTATTCTATCCGACCTTTTGATTTTGCTTGATTGTTTCAATCTCATTCGATATGCTTCTCTTCTTTTAGGGACCTGTCAGTTTCTAGTTTGAGTAACTCTAAATCTGCTTAAAACAATTTTATCCTGCCTACGCTAACCTTTTGCCGATTTAGATCTTTCACTTCTCACTGGTCAACGCGTGGGTTCGAGTCCCGGTCAGGGCGAGAAACTTTCTTGTGTGGAGGTTTTCCAGCTAACGTGTGATTCGCCGGGGGTTCTACCCAGACATAAATACTGGGGTTTTCTTTCATCATTAATTAGCTAGACGTCGCCAATATGACCATGAATGTGTCTGTGCGATGTAACAAAAACAAACAAACAAACAAACAAACAAACATTTTCGCTGGAAGGACTGATACAAATACTGCACCATAACTCTATGCCACTTGCAACGAAAATGGAGTGTAGTCTGCAGGAACAATTATGATCTACTTTTTGTATTTATTATTTTTTAATATTTATTATTTCTTAATAAACTATAAATGACATCAGGTGTCAGGTCAAGTACAAAAGTAGCATTATCTACCTGAGCCATAGACCGAATTGTATTCAATAGTTGTACTTTTGTAGTTGAATATTTTATTTAAAGTTCTTAAGTATTTAACAAAGTTAACCTTATTCCCAGCCTCTTCCTAAATTTCGTTCCAAAGAGAACGTTGTCGGATGAAAGACAGAGTGTATGGAAAATGCACCTGCGTTATCTGGAAGAAATACTGAAAAAAAAGTTGTGAATTTGGAGTTATGAGAAAACCGTTTAGGAAGATGAAAAAAAACAAACTTAAATGTGTAATAATGAAAAGTGCATATCATTTAAATGCTCAAGTAGTGGATATGATTTAGTAAGACATTGGTGAATCTTTCAGACGCCCCGTGAGATTGATACATTACGGCAAAAGGAATAGAATACCCAGTATGAATTTGGATTAGATGACTGTCGTCAACGTCTAGTATACTTATTTTACTGTAACATGTAAATCTTAATATATGACTGAGTGTATATTGATGGAATACTCTGGATCGCGTGCTGACGTAGTATTCCTTTTATGATATACCTTTATTAAACACTGAACACTTTTTTCTAGACCATATATACATTTTCAGTTGGAACAATTTTTACCGCGGATTCACTATGTCGCAGGAGAAAATAGTTCCAATGCACAAGCGCACGAATATTTGCTGTTTTTTGTGTATTCATTTTAAGTGGAAGCAACGTGACTCGTATAACGGTTTTACTCGCAAATTTTACTTATAAAACGACTAATTTCATTAAAAAAACCTAATATTTTATTGGTAAAACAAGGATTTGATGCATGTAGCATACCTTGAAGGATTAAATGTGTGCAAAATGGATTAAACAAAGTGGATTTATAATTTTCGCCGAGGGCGAGGTAAGTTTATTTCTATTACACATATCGCAGAAATCTGGCATATATATAAGTAGTCCGTCATATGATGCACTTTCAGTTTACACAAGCAACAAGTAAAATACAAGGGATTTTATCAAATACGGAGTGTGGAATACAACTGTAAGTTTACAACAGGAAAGAAACTAATTTTAAAGATAAACATTCATAGGTTTATAATAAAACTGCAGACTCATCACCAGATTATTTACAAATCAATACAAGTTTAATTAATACATCAACATGTCATACATGTACATGTTTCATGTTGAGAGATACAGATGACCTGGACGGGATTGCAATTTTTTTCTCTACTCTTTTCTGTTTGGTTGAATATCATTACTAACCTTGCATGGCCTTCTGTGCAATAAAAGTTCATTATCTGCCTTAACGTTCTCCTCCATTAATTAAAGTCCTGCTTAACGTATTTTTAATTATGTGCCGGTATTTAATAAAAGGCAGTCAGGCAAATATATGGACGTGAACATATTTAACAATTTATTTATATTTGGCTTTATTCCTTCGGGTAAAAATTCAGCACTTCTAAAAGGTTTTCAGCTTATCACAAATCAAACACACATACATGCAAGAAAATACAAAATATCTGTATGTAAAAACATTCAATGCTTCTTCAATTATTGTTTGTCACAAATGTCAAAAAACTTGCCGAGGCAGTCTAGTTGTTCGTACTTTTCACAGATCATGATTAATCTTTATGTTTCTATATTTTCATCTGATCAGGCAAATATATGGACGTGAACATATTTAACAATTAATTTATATTTGGCTTTATTCCTTCGGGTAAAAATTCAGCACTTCTAAAAGGTTTTCAGCTTATCATAAATCAAACACACATACATGCAAGAAAATACAAAATATCTTTATGTAAAAACATTCAATGCTTCTTCAACTATTGTTTGTCACAAATGTAAAAAACTTGCCAAGGCAGTCTAGTTGTTCGTGCTTTTTACAGATCATGATTAATCTTTATGTTTCTATATTTTCATATGATCATCATTATTTTTCTTCAGATTACCTTTCCTAATTCTTGACCACAGTCTTGAAGGCCCCTGGCCTTGTTGGCGCAAAGCCCCAGCCGGGTTTTCGTTCAATGGCACCGTCACACAGTTGGCCGACCCGTCAAGCGGCACACTGTTCTGTCTCATGGCGTTTAGAACCTGTGTGATCTTTTTCACGGCTTGCACTAATTCCCAAGGACTACTTGAAGCGGACAGCAACTCTGCTTCGTTTGAAGCATCCAAAGCCAAGTCTATTTGTTCAACATCCACATTCATCGTAGTCATATTATCGATAAGGACACACGCATCCTTGCGACTTAAGTTATATTTCTTAGCAAGACGTTCCTGCATTTCTTTAACACCGTCCAAGTAAGATTTTCTTTGTGTTCGCAATTGGGGGTTACACAAAAGTGTATACGCCATCTGCCATCTGAGCTTTGCTTTGCTGACCCTTTTTGTTATGACTTCCACGTGCTTTTCTGCGTCGAATACCATATCTTGAACTTGAAATTATAAAATATACAAAACAAAAGGATGTAATTAATTTAAATATTTAACCATTTATAGCTTATTACAGCCATCATGCCAAGAGAGCATGATGGACTGGTTACCTAAAGTAGTATACGCGTGCTTTACATTTTTGGTCATCTTGAATTATATGTCTACCTTTAACCAAGTTATAAGTTCACCTCAGGTATGAATATTGGAATATTGTACACCTACTTGTTATGTTGGTACTTGTAGCAATTTACATGTTAATGTTCCATGATAATTTACGGCTTACAAACCTATACCTCGTTTCAAAAAAAATACTACTGAGATGTCACCCCCAAGTATACAGACACACTGAGACAGGTGGACTCCCGTTAAAACTTTATCGTATTCGGTGCCGTAGGACCTTTCAAGGGCTACAATGCTGTAAAACCCAAACTACAAATATAACCTGACATACGGAATCCGCCGAAATAATTATTATGTCGCTTGATTAAGGAAGCAAGCACTTGTCATCTTACCACCATCAGCAGTGTCCTGTTCCTCTGTTTTCTTGCGTTCTCTGTGTTGTTGGCACATTAACAGCCGCAGGAACGTCAGAAGTATTGGATTAGAATGAACAGCTTCAACATGGATAAAGCCAACGTACGCCGCAAAGCCTGCAACCCAAGTTTTGATTTAAATTTTGCACCTACATGTAAAGGATGTAATACAGCAAATTTAAACTATTTCCGCCTACTCTCAGTAAACTATCAGTGACTGGAGACGATATCTTAATGATGTGTAGACCCCAAAAACGCATCGAAGATCACAAGGACTATTTTAGACGGATTATAAACTGATATTTTACTAAATTTTAATGTTAAACTCAGAAAATATTATTTCGATATTTTCTATTTACTTTATAAAATATATTGTAGATTCTTTCATCTTTGTTGTATATTTCAAAAAGGCCCATCGGGCCGAAACGACAAAAAATAAAAATAAAGAAACTATGTTAAGTTTACGACTCGATTGTTTCTAGGACTGTATCATAATTCCTTAAGGTAATTCCTAAAACCTACCAGGGTCCATCATTTGGAATCGCCGTGGAAGGGCGCTGTGATCCAGTCTGGGTAGGAATATGGCTCCAATTACAATCGATTTAATAATTCGCAACAAGCATGAAAACAGGCCGATGAAAATGTTGTAGAAAAACAAGAAGAATGTCAAAATGAATAGGGTCCTCCTGAAAAAAGACATAATGCAAATAATATTTTTGGTATGCATGTATTTGTTGCACCATTATAACAACGTTAATAAAAATGCTGCATAGTGGAATGTTGTCAAATGGTTAGCAATGGATTTTTTAAAAGTTTATGATACTTTGTCGCGTAGGTGCACAATAATGCCGTTTCAGAAGATTTTTCCATGAAATAACCAGTGATGCTGCGATTAACATTTCGGCTTGCGATTGTAACACAGTATCAATAACGGAGTCAGCGATAGTAGAAATTGTCAGCAAGTATGTGTAAGGTCAACCGAGAATGCATAGTTCAACGCTTGCCATTACATGCGGCCGAATAAAAGAAAGCAAAGTAGCAGCTAGACTGGTTCCTAGCATTTTCGTTTTCCTTGTTTTAAGCATGCACTCTCTGTAGCATTTTGTTACAAATCTGTGGGGTTTCTTGTAATATTTCCATATTTATACCGATACGTACCAACTAGGGAGGTAACAAAATGCAGTTGTCACAGCAAGAAGAGTAATGTCCCCCATGTTTTGAAAGAACGGAATTATGTGTATGTACATGTGCATAGGATATCTCCCCCCCCCGTAACCATCCCTATCGACCGAACGGGTCCCATTGCAGCTGCGTATATTTAAAGCTATTACATTTTTTTTTAAATATGCGTTTACTTAAAATATGGCATTTTATTAAAAACGTTAAGTATAACTTTCAATTAAAATCACTGATAAATATTTATCTTGTAAATCTTGATTACAAACCGATCTTGTAACAAACAATATTTCCCTTAAGGGTTTTAATTTGCTTATCATAGTCAGAAATACTCAAAGAATTTATGTTAAAAAGCAAGTAAGAATAACTTTTACCTACACAGATTTAATGAAATAAATAGTAATAGATTAAGTAATAAATGTGTCCAGAGTATGTATTATTTTCTCACCTGTTATCAATGTCAAGTGTATCCCCCCGATCCTTGCAGAAAGACAAACTTAGCCAGCAGAAGCTGGCCGTAATTGACAATCAAGGTCACTAACACAATCGGCCTGGAACAGAGATAAATCAGACGAGAAGTATTTTATTATATCTACCTCTAAGATGAGATATATTTAATTATAGTGATACATGTTTAATAAAATTCTTATTAATACATGTAGAACCAGACTAGGCCTCTTGAGCCTAAATATCAATTCAAAATAGATAATACAAGTGCGAAAAAACATTTTAATTGTCCAATGTCTATATTGCACCGGGTGATGAGACAAACAGTTTAGATCAGCATTATTTGTTTTAAGAATAAGTATAGTTAATTTACAATGCTACACTAATGTAACATGTGACTGAAGATCCTTTTTACATAATTAGATCGAAAGGCTAGATGTTGGTTGCGTGACGAAGTGTACATGAACATTTAATTTAAT
>CM017563.1:1027500-1149582 GCA_007844125.1 Sinonovacula constricta | reverse complement strand
TACACTGTGTGAATTCACTTGGTTTTGAATCCCGTAGCTTTAAAAAAAAGGGTAAAGTAGTTTTAAATATGCCTTATTTAAATCACTATAAAGTATTTAAATGAGTATTATTTTATATATGTGTTGCAGTTCGACGAACCTTTGTTTCAAATGTCTGATCCCAAAGTAGGAATTATTTACGTACCTAAAATATAACACGCATAAAATGCATGCACATACCAACGTAGTGAATCCCGAAACTTGTCCGAATAAGGCGACATTAGTTTACATCGTTGCTATATCAGCTTTCATAAGTGTACGCAGTCCTCAAAAAACAGTAGATGAAGAATTCTCGGCTTTAATTCTTAAAGCAACATTGTACACAAACAGAGTGTCCAGAAGTGCGTAATAATTGGAGCAGTCTTTCCAAATTTGAAACAAAACAATACAAAATAATGTTATATTTGCCAAGTTTTCTTGGTGCGACACAACTCAAAAGGCTTCTTATTGAGTTATAATAATGGACTAAAACTGCAAATAATTATTATTTACAAAGGAAATCACCAATCTTCTTTAAAAAAAAAGTATTTAACAATTAAAATGACATTCCAGAGATTACATACGAATAAATGTAGTCCGACACATAAACAGAAGAATCCACAATTTATATTCGTATAATTTTATAATCATTTAGTGCTTATATTTATATTTGTTGAAGTAGTTTTATTAAATTAACAAAGGGTTTTTATTAACTTGCTTTGCATTTCATTAGTCATTAAATCTTTGGATGTCGTACTTTATCTTTGTGTAATCTTTCGGTTAGCAGCTATGATAATGTTGCAAGGTACCATTATAAGGCTTTGTCTATGCTATTTATAGTATTAAGACTGAGAAGTTCGTGTTTTATTAATGTTATGTACTTGTCATATAAGACATTGGCACAATACACTTATCGTATTCTTCACTGGCTTGATAAAAGTGCTTTACTAAAGTTGATTTTTGCAATTGTTCTTGCATGCGGTTTTAGTTATTCCTATTAGTAATAACTATAGCATTGTATGATTTGTCATTACATATACGCGGAAATCATTTACTTTTTGAAATAAGGAATAAAATCTAAATGTAATCATTTATATCTATGTAAGACAAGACGCTCTTAATATTGTTTACTATTGAGATCCTTTTCAAACTGTTACTTGTAGCTACAAAAAGTAAGCAGGCATTTATAGCTGCTTAAGCATAAAAACAAAGAAGCTTGTAATCACAGATGAAGCAGGCAACACGGATAAGTCAAAGTAGCAGATTGTTTAGTTCCCATCAGAGTTACGGTTCGTTATAAGCAAAGATTTAAGAAATTAAAACAGTTTCAGTGGGTTAGTAGTTCCCAGGATACGAGCCATATTATTTTTTCAAGTACATGCTCTTTGCGACACGTTGTCTTACATTCGTTGTCTTTCTTGTTAAACAATTTAAAATACACTTCTCACAATGTGAAAATGTACGCTGTTTTGCGTGTTACACTTCGCTATGACACTTCCTGCTGTTAAAATTTATCCATTTGAGTATCTGATAGTCAAAGAGCAATATTGTTACCAACATGCAGCCTTTAGGCTACATCATGTGAGCTGAAAGTCCTTTTTCGTGAAAGGTTTTTCTCTAAGTCATCATGATATGGTTTGGA
Source organism: Sinonovacula constricta (assembly GCA_007844125.1). NCBI lineage: Eukaryota > Metazoa > Mollusca > Bivalvia > Cardiida > Solecurtidae > Sinonovacula > Sinonovacula constricta. The sequence continues at coordinate 1,147,922 of CM017563.1, read as the reverse complement.
TCTACTTGTATGACAGCATTTTTGTTCGGATTTATCTTATTTATAAAAATGCTTAAAGCTGATTGACTGAGGAGTATTACCATGTTTACTGTAGAACGTTTGATAACGTTAACATATGTTGGAGATATAAATAATCTTAACTAGAGTAAACAAGGAGCTTACTAATCAAATAATTTAGGATACGATCTTGGCAGCAGAAAACAATGTCGGACCAGGAATAATAGCCATACATAAAATGTAAACCATTACTTTTACTACTTCAGTCGGAAAGAGAATAAGTATAGTGATATGTTGGTTACATTATACGTCTTAAGCATTTGTTATTATAAATATAGACGATAGTCAATAGACGTACGTGCCATTTGCATTTTAATGAGAGTAGTGTTTAATTACAGATAGCAATATGTAAGAATGAAGCCCTAGCTTTAATTGATTGCTGAGTTCCTTATTTTGCACATGGGAAACATAATTTTCATATTATCAAACATCTTAATGATATCGATCATCGCACTGCAGTATGTATTTATGTGCATGCATGTATGAAATTAATAAATGCTAGATTAACAAGATAAAAACTAATCTTATTGATGATAGCATGTAAATTATCGTACCTGTATAACGAAAAATGATACACTAACGTACCAGAACAGTAAAAACATGTACATAACGTACCTTTTGAGGACAACGTGTAAAGTAACACACCTTTATGAAGATAACATCCTCAGTGTTATAATGGATCAAGTTGTAAGGCTTGACGATATTTTTCCGCACAGAAAAAAAACACATCTTTTTTGAAAAATGATCTTCCAGCTGACATGCCATGCGCCTTAAGTTCTGTCTTAAAATGTTGTCTGACAGATGTAACTTCTAATAATTACTTACTGAGCTATAACGAAACATTAACGTGAATGAATTCATTAAACGTTGTATGTGAACGATAGAATGGATAAGACGTAAGACGTAGATCAATCTATTGGATACAACTATCTAGGTGTGATTCTGATTAATGGTGTCAAGACTCTCCGGCTACAGCGATATAAGTATAAATATGACTAGAGAACTAACGCATCTGTCAGGAAACGACGATGTTACTGTGGATATAGCAAAAGAGGTCTGGAAACGACCTAATAAATATGCATCTAACTAAAGAAGTAACGCCTATGTCTAAAAACGACGTTATAAGTGAGGATATGATTAAAGAACATATATGTCTGGAAACAACGTTATGTGCGTAGATTTAACAAAATAAGCCACGCATCTGCCTGAAAACGACGTTTTGGGTGTAGATCTAACATAAGAAGCAACACATCTGCCTGGAAACGACGCTATGGGCGTAGATCTAACCAAAGGAGCAAGTAATATGCATGAACATGACGTTATGGGTTAGTCTGAAAAAAGAAGCAAGACATATGCTTGCTGCTTTGTTTATCACTATTTTACATATTTAATTTTCACTTTATTGTTTGTCCTATTTTCTACTACAAGAAATAGTAAGGTTCGATTTATGTGATATTTAATAGTCCAAATGTGTCATTAAATAGATTTGTTGTTTTGTCTCACAGCAAATTCGTTGCACATGCCCACCTCATGAAACATATAGTTGAGCCAAAACATTGCTATATCAAATACATCATTCACAAATAGGAAACACAAAAGACCAATTATTTAATGAAGAAATTGCGAAGTGAAACTTTGTATTGACAAATTCGTCAGCTAAAGGCTTAAATATTTGTTTGCCCTAGTCAAAGTATTTTTTCACTTTCTGAAAGTACCACTTTTACTTTCTGCTTTCTCCCAACATTTATGCGCCCTTTTACACTGCAGTTATATTAATCCAAATATTTTAACAATATTAAATAGTCATTGACTGGTTCTAGTATACAACACAAAGTCAGGGGCGCCCGTGCCTTAGCGGTTTGAATGGCTGAATTGTAACTTCTCAGCCCGACCCCGCGTGAGTCCGAGTCCCGGTCAGGGCGATACCTTACATGTGGGGAGATTTTCCAGCTAATCTGCGGTGCGCCGGCGAGTATGTCTAGGCATAGGTCTGGGGTCTTACCTATGATTAGCTAGACGTCGTTAATATGACCATCCTTTTGTCGGTGCGATGTTACAAAAACTAAATAGTTCTCGCTGGAATGTCTGATAAAAAAGATCGCACCCATAAATATATGCCACTTGCAGCGGGGACGGAGTGGGGTTTACAAGAACAATTAAGATTTTGTTTAATTGTTATTTATTATTGCTTAATAAAATATACATGACATCAGGGATTAGATCTTAGTGATATATGGCCGAGCGTGTATAATTGCAGACTTCTAACCAGATTATTTGCAAATCTATTTTAGTTTAATTCAAACATCAACATGACATTAGTGTTTCAAGTGAGAGATACAGATGACCTGGTCGGATTTGGTCTTTTCTGTCGAGTGAACGATCCCCTTCATTAAACCTTAGTTTGGCTTAACGCCTTTTTAATTATGTACTGGCATTTAACCAAAGGCAGGCAGAACAATATATGTGGGCGAACATATTCAACAAGTTGTTTTTGCCTTATTCTTGCAGGTTAAAATTCAACACTTCTAAATCGTTGTTTGCTTATCAAACACACATATATGCAGAAAATTACGAAATATATTTAAAAATTCCACGCTTCAAAGCATTGTCTGTCATAAACCAAACACCACATGCATGCAATAAAAATGCACTGTTTTTATTCTATTCATCACATACTCAATGTCAAATACTCGCCAAGAAGGGAGACACTCTAGTTTTATGTACATTTAACATTTCATGATTAATCTTTACGTTTTTTGTATTTCCTTCTGATCATCATTATTTTTCTTCAGTTCGCCTTTCCTAAATCTTGACCACAGTCTGGAAGGCCCCTGACCTTATTGCTGAACAGCCCCAGTGGGGACTTTCATTAAATGTCACCGTCACACAGTTGTCCGACCCGTCAAGTGGCACACTGTTCTGTCTCATGGCCTTCAGAATCTGTGTAATCCTCTTCACGGCTCTTAATGATTCCCAATGACTACTTGAAGCGGACAGCAACTCTGCCTCGTTCGAAGCATCCAAGGCCAAGTCTATTTTTTCAACATCCACATTCATCGTAGTCATATTATCGAAAAGGACACACGCATCCTGGTGACTTAAGTTATATTCTTTAGCAAGACGTTCCTGCATTTCTTAACACCGTGTCTAAGTAGTACTTTCTTTGAGTTCGCAATGATGGGGATTACACAGTGTGTATGCAATCATGCCATCGCGCTTTGCTTTGCTGACCTTTTTAGTTGACGTCCACGTGCTTTTCTTCATCCAATACCATATCTTGTACTTGAAATTAAAAAAGCACGGAATTTATTTGGATATATATATCAGGCTTATTATAACCATCATGTCAAGAGAGCATGATGGACTGGTTACCTCAAGTATTATACATGTACGCGTGCTTTACATCGCATTGAAAAAGAAAATGGGTATAACCTTTGCCCAATTATGAGATATCAGTTCAACTCAGCTGATACGTTATTATCCATATAAAATGTATTACCTTAAATCTTAGCGTATTCGATGCCGTATAACCTAACAATTGTCGCTATGCCGTAAAACCCAAAATACAAAAAAAAAAAAATAATATTATCTTACTTATCACCTCAGTGTCGCTTACTTTAATTCGCGATCAGTTTTCGTCCATACTCCGTGGTGTTGGTGCATCAACAGTCGCAGGAACGTCAGCATTATTGGATTAGAGTGAACAGCTTCAACATGGATAAAGGCAACGTAAGCAGCAAAGCCTGCAACCAAAGATTTGATTTAAATATTGCATATAACACAGGCCATTAAAACTAATTCCGCCTACTCTCAGTAACTAAACGACCATTTTTGAAAGATAGGAAAACGCATCACATATCACTCGGATTATTTTAGACCGGCTATTAAGTGCAGTTTTGCAAAAGTACAATGTTAAGCTCAATTAATATTATTCCGATAGGGACTTTACTCTATAAAACATTTTGTAGAGTCCTTCATCGCTGTTGTATATTTTGAAAAAAGGCCGACTGGGCCGCAAAGACAATAAACCGTTTAAAGAAACCCTGCTTTACGACACGTTTTCTAGGACTGTATGATATTTTTTTCAGGTATGTTCGTTAAAAGTTGATAACCTACCAGGGTCCATCATTTGGAATCGCCGTGGAAGGGCGCTGTGATCCAGTCTGGGTAGAAAGATGGCGCCAAGTACAATCGATTTAATAATTCGGAACAAACATGAAAACAGGCCGATGAAAATGTTGTAGAAGAACAAGAAAAATGACAAAATAAATAGGGTTCTCCTGAAAAAGACACAATGCACAATATCATTTTTGATATGCAGGTTGCATCGATATAACAACGATAATAGAACTACGGAGTGGTGAGACAAACAGTTAAGATCAGCATAATTGGTCTCAAGAATAAGCGTAGTTAATTTAGCAATGTTACACTAATATAACCTGTGTTTGAAGATACTTTCTTTATACTTAAGTCGAATTACAATATGTTGGTTACTTGACGAAGTGTGAATGATCATTTTAGTTATTGTGGATATGAAAACAATGTATTTATAACATTTTAGGCACTTTGACAAAACACACATTTATTTGCTGGAAAATGAAGTTTTAAATTTAATATGTTACATAAAATATTTTTGTGCAATCATGCGCCTCTTCGGAAACAATAGAATATTTCTTCTTCTATTGTCCTAACTATAATGATAACAAATACATCTCATGGTTTGTATTTCATTTTTTCCCCGGGTTAGTTTTAATTAAGCATTGCATGGTGTCAGCAACTAATATTATGGCACAACGTACGTACATTGTACAAAATGCAGCATATATAAACTCAGATATGTTTAATATACTGTATCGGATGAATCATGTGTTTGTCTCTTCTTTTAGCATTTTTGTCACTATCTTTTATAATTAAAATTTACAGATCTGTCTTTTAATTCCTCTTTTGACATTTCTATTATATTTAAATACAAAGAAATAATTCGTTTAAAACAATATGTAACTTATTTTTAATGTATTATTTTACAATTTTCTAAATATATTAAGCTGTACATACCATCTATGTATTGGTCTTAAAAGATTATGATTCGGATCTGTTTGTTTCATCCCAAATATGATGTGATTCATCGTACGAATTTACCTCGACCCATAGCACAGGTAACACTTGGACTTTTCTTATGTATTGATAATATTTCTTGAAGGTTTTTATCTAGGTTACCGTGCATTCACTGGTTATGTACTTCATCGTTTTCCAAAATATAAGAATCATCGATAAAGGATGTGCGAATACTGATAATTCATAAAAAAGAGAGTGACTTTAAAGGGTGTTCACTTAAAACTGAGAGAGTTGTCTCTAGAAGTGGGTTCAGTGTCTTTGTTTCGAAATCATCAGTCCGTGGGTTCGAATCCCGATACGGGTTTACTTGCTGATTACTTGCTAACTTAAAGAAAAAAAAATAAAATAGTTTTCATAAACTCACCAAAGTATTTCGATCACGTGGACGAGCCATGCAGTGTAGTCGTGAAGGAGTAACTCGATCACGACAACTAATACAAAGGCAATGATGAGCAGAAGGGATGTGTTGACTATGAACCCTGTGTATGGGACAAAAAGTAATTTGTTTCAGTCGGTCGAATGTCGTATCAAACATTTATACACTGTGAGTGAAGCGACCAAATCAAGTTTAAACTAAAACGATTTTAATAAGACAGAGTGCAACCAATCGTGATGTTTGTGATAACGCGCCAAACATGGCATAAACATTTCTTAAATAGATGAAACAATACAATTAAAACAGAATTATATAACGACAACATACTCAAACTGGTCATTGTGATTTCTTAGACAGATGATCTGCATTTATATATATATTATTATTAATTTGAATATTCTTTATAAGCTGATTTGCAAGACGAGTAACCATATCCGATGAAATTCGTACTTAAAAAGGAATTAATATGTAACATTTACTAAACTAAAAAGAAATAAAAAAGTTGACAAAAGTTGAAGAAAAGAAAGAAGAATGAAAGTTGAAGCAGACGATGGCGATACTTTAATTCAAGGCAAAACACACAAATGCACTTAGCGGTCTAAAAAGCAATGGACTTACCACAAGTAATATATCCCACTTGGTACCCAGCATATTTCATGGTTCCCACCTGAATTAAAACTAAGGTTGAATAAACATATGTAAGTATTACAAAACTTTGCAAGAATTTTTTATTGATAAATGCCAAAGAAAGATATGTTTACGGGAAATTTCACAGAAGAAATAGACGCTTTTACGTGTAATAATGTAATGTGAAGTTAGTAAACAAGTTCATATGTACTAGATTTAACTTGAAGACTCTTAAAGATACCTAAACTTAAGATAAGCACACTATGCGAACGCAACAAGGGATCCATCTAAAGTGGTTTGCATTCCCTTTCTTAAAATGTACAGGAATTTTATATGTGCCTCATTCTAATCATTTAAAGTATTAACATGAAAATGCTTGGCAATTTATCTGTATTTTGCAATGCAGCAAACCGTTGTTTCAAACATTTGTCACCAAAGTGCGTAATGCTTTTCAAACCTAAAAATGACACGTATAAATTTGAGACCAAAGTACAGAGTTAAATGAATTCTGTTAATAAAAAACTGTTCCCAAAGTTTACCAATAAACCGAATTTTAACGTCGTACCTATATTTAGCTTTTATTAGTGTACTCAATCAGTGAATGTTTCTGCAAGGCCAAGCTGATGAAGAATTCTGAACTTAAATTAAAAAACTATAAAACACAAAAAGTGTTAATTTAGAAGTGTGCATTATTTGTTCCGTTCTTTCTTAGTTTGAAACAACACTACAAAAATGATGTCATATCCATCAGGTTTTCATTGCGCGACACAACGCAAACAGCTTATTATTGTGCTGTGAAAAAAACCTGCAAACAATGATTACTAATACTGAAACTTATGCATCTCTTTTACAAAAAGGTGACTGCATATAAATATGACATTTGAAGAGATTACATACGAAAAAATGCAGCCATGCACAATAAACAGAAGGATCACCAACTTATACGTGCAACAGTTTTTATATTTATTACGTTTATGTTTTTAGGTATTTGTTTAACAACACAGCATATACAGAACACCTAAATGTAAATGAAACAATAAGTTTATTATCCGGTTAAACCACAATGGTTACAACCATACAATCGAACATTGCTTTATGCTGTTACATCACCTCATTGGCATTTTTAAATGAATTATAGCTAATGGGTTTCCGTTTACGGCGACCCAATAATTGTCTTACTTGACTTTGAGCATTTAAAAATATATTACTTTCCCAATTTACACAATACTGACATGTGTAGACGTTTTCATAATATCATAATAAACGAAGCGTTTTTCAGAAAAGAAAGAATACATTGCTTTTGTCATAAACATATTTTCGACGACATTATAAACAGATTACTGAACATTACTGAAACTTGTAAGAATGCATTTTATTAATACAATCTAAATATGCATGCAAAACACTTCAATACAATACCAGCAGACTCGCTTTCCAGCTATCGTCTCTGTGAGGAATGTGGGTAGTTTTCCCCTTATAAAGGTCTTGGAGATTGAGTCTTGAAAGAAAATTGGGGTTTATTAATTAATATTGTCTACATATAACCAGTGCTGGCCTATAGGGCGAACTTTGCTGTTAGGCGAGTTTTTGGATGAGTGCTCTATTACAAGATGTGAATTTATCAGAAATTATTAAGGAAAGGACAGTAGAAGGTATACATTTTAATAAAAAAAACGTACCTTCACATCTACATTATATTATTTTTTTCGTATTTGTTTATTTTTAATACTAATATTCAATGTGTCCAGATATGGTACATTTAGGGTTTCCTTTCATTAACTGGTAATGTATTATGTTAGTCATTAACAACATCTCTTAATACATGTCTCGAGTAACTCTATAGATGTTTTACATTATGTTTTTATTATCCTTTGGTATATAAGCTATAAGGAACGTACAAATATTAGGTCAATCACCCATGATGTAAGTGGTTCGTAGTTTCATTGGCTAACAAATAATGCACTTAAATATATATTTACTTGTTTTACAAATTGTGTTATTTTATAAGGTAGCTGGCCTGATAAACACGCGTTATTATAGTAAAACAAGCGATTATCAATACGTATATCCGAGCAAAACATTATTTTTACAAAAATGCAGTATTTCATGATATGGGTCACATCTGTGTGCATGACTTTTATTCGGATTTGTCTGACTGTTTTGTAAATGACTACTTAAAACGGTTAGAGTTGATTGACTAAGATTCACATCTATGTTTACTATGGAAAATTAGTAAAAGTAATCATACACAGGAGAGATAGTTAAACTTTACTGGAGAAAAAAGGAGCTCGGAATCGGATACCGCCTTGGAGACATAAAAAGTAGAACCAGTACGAGATTACAAGCAACTGATAAAATGTAAGCCATTTCTTTTAATATCACAGTCGAAAACAGCATAAGTTAATTGATATTTTCGTGATATTTTACATTAAATAAAATCCGTTTGAGATCTCAAATATTTATGTCACCATACAAAAAATACTCTATACTTGTTTTTGTCATAACTATTAAGTGTATTGCAAAAAGACACGGAAAATGAGGAAAATGTATAACATTTCTCATCTCGACTTTATTTAACTGTTGTGTCACATATGTATGCATGTGCATATCGTACTCATTAAACGTACGTATATAAAAATACGAAATGCTCGATGATCTAGAATAATTACCTACGTAAATGATGATAGCTTGTGGAGAATCGTACTTTGATAATTCTAGCATTTGCAGTAACGTACAATTATAGTAATAAAATGCCCAATAACGAAACCTTTTATGATTACGTTTAAAGTAACGCACCTATATGATGATAGCATGTGCAGTATTTGCACCAATCCTAGGACTAAAGCCACCACAACAGCCGAAACAACAGTACCTAAATAAAAGATTCTTTTTTTTTTTAGAATTGATCGACGTGTAGGCCTTACCAAATAATCCCGCTCAGAGAAAGCTATTTCATGATATAGATCTTCAAGCCGATGTGATGAACGCCGTAAAATCTGTCTTTAATAATTTGTTTATTAGGGTTTATCGTCCCACCGACAGTGTTCCAGTTATCTAAAGACGGTGTCCACATGAGCTAAATATAGTGTTGCATTCACTGTGTATAGTATGTTGTGAACACCTGGCATGATACCACATTCAGTCACATTATCATGGCACCGGGCTTAGCAGTCGTGGATCTTTCCATACATTTGCTTAAGCGTTAGTGAGTGCCTATATACCACAACCATATAAACAACTTTGGTCACATGTCACTGTCCGGGATCAAAACCGGGCGGAGATTTAAACTGACAATTCACATGCTACTTACAATGTCGATATTTGTACATACTTTTCCCTTCAATATCATTTTGCCAACTTTATGCGAAAATGCAACCGTCGGTTGTTAGCAGAAAAGTCACCTGTTGTCAAATTTTAAAGTGGGAGTATACATAGTAACCAACATATTTGTTCTCTTAGAATTACGGATTTGAAGGGGCACTAAGAAGACTTAATCTTTTGAGGAATATAACACATTTTAATTGAAAATATGTTAAATGTTCTCCTCCTCAGATTTTCTAAACAAATATCTGATGTTCATACATAGCTGGTGAGACTAGTTTTGTTGATAAGCTTGTTGTGATATGCTTGTTCTTATATTCGCTCTTATTACTATAGGAAAGTTCTGATATGCTAGTAATGGTAAGATGTAATGACAAAAATCTTTAAAGTAAAGTAAATATAAATTACAATTTTCAATAGCACAAGATGACGGTGATACTGGATCGACTTTAAGACAATTAGACAAAACCACGAAGGTTTTTTTAGGGGGATTGCTTGAGTTTACGGCCAATTAACGGTCTTGATTGGCTGGTGGTCAGATTGGTGTTGAATTGTGATTGGCTGACGACTGCCAGGAGTGTCGCATGGACGTTAACATAACATGTCAAATACGACCATTCAGTTACAATACATAAGTGACCATAAGGAAGTGTCATTTGCAGGTATAAGGATTACCTGACTGTTGATAAACGGATAAAATACCAAGCAATATAAATAAAGAATGTTTATACATTGTAAGCTCGTGACGTTTAAGTTTGTTGAGAAAACCCGTGACGAACAATTTAAAAGTCTGATTATTTACACTATCATATTCGGAGAGAACGTACCAAAACACATAAAAGAAAATCGCAGTGACAGAAAATACAGGTGTCGTGGTATTGTATTGGAATAAAATAACAATTATGAATGAGAGTGACCAAAACAAAAAGTAATTACAAATGCTTGCATGACAGTGATCTAAGTGTGTTTTCCAAAAATAAAAGACGTTCAGGTGGCCTGTCCTCAAAAGATATACCTTATATAATGTATTGCATTTATTACACACTATCCCGACCTATGCTGGGAATAATCAGTCTTACTTAATTGCTTTTTAGCTAATTGCCGCATCACTGAAGTCGTTTGGAGACAATACTATCAACTAAAAATATACCCTTTCAATTTGACTTAAAACAGAAGTTAATAAAAATGATAAAATATTCGAATCCTAAGATATCTAATCGAACACCGACTTGATATTCGAATATTCGTTAAAATCCATTTATGCATATGTGTGGGTGCGCGTTTGTGTGCGTGTGTGTGAATGTGTGTGTGCTCATGTATTTGGCGTCAAACGGGGACAGTTGTATAAATACAAACCTGCCAAGCTCGGACGCCCACCAAACCGGGGACGTCCCCGGTTGTAACCGGGGACGTCCCCTGTACTATTGCTGAAATCCGTGCTTACAGGTATTGAACGATAACATATGTGAAAATCGCGGAAATCGCTGCATGTTGCCAATTAACCAAATCGGTAGAGATCATAATATACATAGCCGAATACTCTGAGTAGTACTATTAATCCACTGATCAATAAGGTAACATATTAACAGTTATAGTAATAGCGAATGTTTACAGGTTAGGAATACTTCATTACTGTTTAAAATTGGGATGCCCGCGGTTTATAAAATAATCGGATATCGCACTTGTATCCGTATATCAATTTTCTCATCAGTTAAGCGTATAAAATATACATAACTTTGAAAAGATATATTATCAAATGTACGTCATTGCTAACTTTGGTTTCCCAATCTATCACTCTGTAGTATTCTATCACTGAACAACTACTCGCCCCCCCCCCCCCTCCTACCCCTTTCCCGCCTTGACACGGCCATGTGTCTCATGTAGCTACGGAAACAAGGATCAGCTGGCAATAATCACGTGTGTCATTTGTTATTTAAAAATAACTCATGCAATTGTTGATATCATTAATCAAGTAAATGTCGTTGGATCAACTCAATAAACAAATCAACTAAGTGAGACTAGACAAGATAGGAAGTATGACATACACTATATTATCTTTGATAATACGCGAGCAAAATATGAAAATATTCTGTCATAAATTCAATAAACTAAACACAAACCGAGACATTATTAAAAACAACAACAACAGGAATTTACCTTAATATTGGGCTTTCTTTGTATTTGGTAATGATGTAACCGAAACTTGTATTTCAATTGTAGAAGAAAGAAGGAAGTGTTTAATTTCCGTACATATAAAAAAGCTTTATTCACGAAGCGATGGCATTACAAGGAAACAAATTGGAACCTTTTCAACTTGAGAGGATCTGCCAACTTGTTCATAGAAAACTTAAAAGTAGGGATGTAAATCGAATCTCAAAACGAAATTTGAATATTCGTTAAGTGTATTCGAATCATATTTCGAATATGTGAAACGAATTTGAATCATATTGGCACATAACACGGTAATTTTTCATTACATTCAATGTTTTTATTCATTTTACATGCTAGCCTTACTTATTGCGGAAGCGGCGGTAGATTTATGATTTTAGCACAGCATTTAATTTTAAAACGACGATTACTTCTTTTTGAAATACAAACGGCAATATTATGATTCCGCCATTATCCTGTTTATAGTGAAGGACCAGGCAGGGAATTTCTTTACTCGGTCAGCGGTAATTTTGCAAGAGAAAACAGTCAATGAAAGATTCCAGTAAATGCGTAAAAAAGTTATTGTTACTTAACAATTATTATTGTTATTATAATTGTTATTATTATTATTATTATTATTATTATTATCATTATTATTATTATTATTATAATTATTATTATTATTATTATTATTATTTACATTGAAACTCTTACAAAAACTATACAGTAACCAATCAATGTTAAGATGACTTGCAAAGTCCCGTATAATATATACATTTTTAATAAGTTACCTTAAACTTGGGTACCTTTTTGTTACGTGTTGTACTTCGCGCAATAACCTTTAAAGTTTAAAGACATTCTGCTTACTTTATTACTTATTTGTATTAACATATGACGTATTAAAGGAGCCACTTAAGCTCCTTTTAATGTAAACATATCGATTTATTAATACCATATCATAATTTTATTAGATGAAATTGTACAACACTTGCAAAATAGCTCACAGTTTTATTAATTTACTCTACTAACCACAAATAATGCATAACAACAAACAGGCAATTATGTATTGTTAACAACTCTTATAAAATACAATAATTTTTAAAGGAGGGATTTTCAAAAAGACAAAATGCGGGTGATACTGGATCGACTGTATATACAGTTAGGCAAAACCACGATGGTTTTATGAAGGAAAATCGCCCAAGTGTACAGCCTATTAACGGTCTTGATTGGTTGGTGGTCGGATAGATGTTAAATTGTGATTGGCTGATGTCGCTAAGGGCGTTAATCCGAAGCCATAAAATGTCAATTACGGACTATAAGTTAGTAAGACACAAATGACAATTACGAACCTGCTCGACATATGCCTATGGGTGAAAGGCGAAGGTAAACAAAACCATTTGATGACGACAATTACTGTGATTGGCTAGTGTCAAGATACCCTGACTGTTGATAAACTGTTGAAGTACCAACCAATATATATATAATGATTAAAATTGTATGCTTGTGATTTTAAGTGTGTTAAATAAACCTATGACGAACAATTAAACAGTATGTAGATTTATATTTTTGTTATTCGGAGAGAACGTAGCAAAAACAGAGAACACAAAATCGCGGTGAAAATAACAGATGTCGCGGTATTGTATAGGAATAAAATAATAAGTATGAAGTAGAGTGACAAAAACAGAAAGTGATTGCGAATTAAAGTTTGTTTGACAGTGATTTAGTTGGGCTTTCCAAAAAAAAAAAAGAAGTTCTGGTGGACTGTTAGCAATAAGTATAGCCTTATATATTGTATTTATTTCACACTATTCCGACCGAATCTGGGTAGAGTCAGTGTTACGTAATTGCGGTAGATAATTGCAGAAACATTGAACTGACATGTGTGTTTATTGTACTTTGGCAACTGTTTCCACATCTGTACGGTAATGTGACTGGGTCGAGGTGGTAGAGTGGGCAGAGAAGGGTCTGTGCGCGGTGAGCTGATTTCATGCAGTTAACCAGATGGCAAGTTATTATCAAGAGACATGCTCCACCCCCCACCCCCCCCTTTATCTTAGAGCGAGCGCAATCACATATCTCTAACGTCGTTGGGAGACAACACGATCAACTAAAGAAATGCCTTTTTAATTTTCCTTTAAACTTAACAAAAGTGAAATAAAAATGAAAAATTATTCGAATACCAAATTCTCATTTCGAATACATTTCTCTCATTTTGGATCAGATGGTTGAGGGTGTTGATGCCTGCTGAGAGAGCATATTAGGAAAAGAAACTATCGATGTGTGTCCTGCCTAGTGTATGGAGATAGCACAACATTCAGCACAACATTCATCATGACATTTAAAATGACTAAGTTTGTGAATATTGTGCTGGCACAATAGGATTTACACGACACTCTGAATGACATTCAAAATGACTTAGGACTAAGTGTTTAAAATCATGTTGGCATAACATTCGGCACAAGAATCAACACGACATTCAGAAAGAATACGTTTGAAAGTCGTGCTGGTAGTACATTCGGCACGACATATAGCACGACATTCAAAATCACTAAGCTTAAAGTTTGTTTCGATCATTTGTACAACAACAGTTCTGCCCTATTTGTTGGTATTTTTCCACTAGGCCAAGTAAAAGAGAAACATCTATACAATGCAAGTTCGTTTTACATGGGTATTGCAATCCAAAATAAAAAGCAAATTATTGGGACGTCTACATTTGTAGGGATTCAAATCACATTGCCCGATTGCAGTGGAAGAATAAGTATGTGTTGCCCCGTTTCGTATAGAAAAAAATGAACGGGAATGTATGTCCAGAATTCTACTGTAAAAATTACAAAATTTAAAATTATGTAAAAATGGCATATTTAAAGCTAAATAAAGTATACCGTCAGGTCCTGTAAATGTGTGATTTGTGGTCCTGTAAAAGTGTTAAACATACAAAATACACCTTACACAGCCATAGCACTTGTTCTATAAATGCTTTTTTTTCTTTTCACCCAGTTATTATAAAGACATGAATTTTTTAGGTAATATACTAGTAGGTATGTATATATTTCTTTTCGACACAAAAATCTATTTCGAGAGTAAACAAGAGATTATTAACTCAATGAAATACCATACAATTTAATTTTGGTATTCATACGGCATAATAACTCAAATCCGTTATGTTTACAACCCAAAAATTGGAATTTAGCAATATATATATATATATATATATATATATATATATATATATATATATATATATATATATATATATATATATATATGTATATATATATATATATATGGCCTGTTAATTCATGTCGGTAATTCAAAGCCCCAAGTCGATAATTTATACGGTATAGTAATTCCATGTGGGTAATTTTAACAACCCATTAGCACCGTGTCGGCACCTTTTACGGCCTAACAGCTCCATATCAGTTATACGACCCTATTATTTCACGTATGCGGTATATGCTGTGTAATTACTCCATGTTGGTAATTTATATGGCGTATAACTCCATGTTGGCAATTTATACATCATAAAACTCCATATGTATACGGCCTTATACCTTAACATCGATAGTTCAATGATCTAACAACTCCATGTCGGCATAATATCTCCATGTTTTAAAGATATAAAAAAGTTTATTTGAAGAATAAATGCAACCTGTTAACTCAATGTATGTAATTCGAATGGCTTGTAACTTCATGTCGATATTTCAAACTGCACAAAAACTCCATTCGGGTAATTTCTTAAACCAAATAAGTCGATGTCGGATATGTGTAAGGACTAACAGCTCCATATCCGTAACTTATACGAACTTATAAATTAATGTAGGTACTTTATTCGCCTAGTAACTCTAGTATATTATTACCATTGTAATCCAGTCTGAGTGTGAAGCATATACAATGCATGTACATTAAGTTACCAGGTCGTAAAAACATCCAACTTATCGTCGGCTAATTATACGGTTACGTCTGTATGTATTTATTTTTTAACATAAAGTCTATGCCGAAAATAAATGCAACCTTTTAGCGCAATGTTATTTAGACGGCCTGTAACTAAATGTCGGTACATAATACAGCATAATAACTCCCTTCCGGTACATTTACAATGATGTTGGCAAGTACAGCTCTATATAGGTTACTTGTACGACCTTGTATCTCAATGTAGTTAGTTTATACGACCTAATTAACCATTTGAGTAAATGTTATGTCCTTAACACTTCATGTCGACATTGAATACGACCTCGTTACTCTATGTCGGTAATATATGCGGCCTAATAACCCGACATTGATAAATTATTATATTTTATAACTCTATGACAACAATGTATACGACGAAATAACTAAATATTGGTAACTAAACTCCACGTAGGCAATTGATAGGGTCTTGTATCTCCAACAAAAGCAATAGCAAATAGTTAGGACGTCCCCAATTTTAGGGAGTTGAAATCAAAAACCCCAATTGCTATGTAGGAATTATTGTGTGACCCCGTTTCGGATTGGGAAAATACACAGGATTGTGGGGCCAGGCTTCCATTGTAACGTTAAACCGTTTAAAGTGACTTTAATGGTTGTATACGTAAACATATATTTGCTTAAAACTCTCCGTTTCTTTAAGATCACTTATATGCTGCAGCCATTGTGATCCAGGATAAAATTAAACGCAAACTTCTCTCGTACAACCAAAGTCCCAAATTGCTTTGTAAGAATACTGATGTGTGTGTCCCCAATTTAACTGGAAATATACACTTTACTGTGTGTCCCAGTTCTACTATAAAAATCACATTGTTTCAAATTAAGAAATTGTAAGAAAACATGTCATCAAATACATATGTTCATCTGTCAAGCATTATTGCAATTTTAGCTCAAGATCGCCGTTTGTAGCGGTTAAATACCCAGTTCCCGTTTGAAACCAAATACATGAATGTAAGTGTTCTTGTGTATGTGTGTCTGTAAGTGTGTGCGTGTGTGTGTGTGTGGGGGGGGGGATTTATTTGTGTAAGTAAGAAGGAACAACTAAGATTCTTTATTAATACGACGCTGGTATGGAAACAATGGTCAAAAGTAGTCAGTAAATCAAATGTACAATGAATTGAAAATTCCAAAGCAGACAGGTATTCAGCTGCAAATAAGCACATTTTCTTAATAGAAATAAGTATACATTTAAGACAAGAGTTAAATCAGAGCTCCTAATATCCGATAAATGTTCATAAATGCTACCAGATTTGACCAAAATGAATTGAGAACTAATTTAAAATTAACTACTACCTATTACACGCATGTGATCTAAAATTAAAAAGCCGAGTGCGTCATTCCTTTTTCATAGGGTGCGGTAGCTTTAGACTGAGATGCTGAGATAATACGAGTGACTTCTTACATTAAATAACATGGTTCAGAGCTGCAGAAAAGAGTGAGATACAGCGCGGGATATCGCAAATATCTCAACCTAGTAGATAATACATACTCGGTGGAACATTAATTCTAATAGCAGTTCGCTCCCCATTTTGACTTTTTCTTTTATTCTATAATAGATATTCATATGCGGCATTGCTCATTGGTAAATCTGCAATTCACGTATATCTGAATGACATATTATAATTAACTTCCTGTTAGAAACACACATAAAATATTAATGTTATCATTTGAAACATGCCTGGGCACAATTAACGCCTCTGGTCTCGTTAGAAATACATACTTGTTCTCTACACGCATTCTTTCTTTCCAGGCATGATCGCAAGTAGTCAAGGTCATGCAGGTTAATCCTGTGTGCTTCCGAAATCGAGAGACACCGCCAAAAGAAATAACAATAATCAAATCAATACTTACAGATGGTAACATTAGCCATAGATAAAAGCTCTGGTGATCGATGCTGGGTATGCACCTAAAATAATAATGACATTAATTAATAAGCATGCAATGTTATAGCTTACACACATAGCAATTGTGACACTGACAATGTTTTTGAATTGGCAAGACATTTTGTTTAAGCCTTTGGAATGTGTCATCTTGACCCATTAGTTTATTTTGCATTAGACCGCCAAAAAGGCTTCATCATGATCGGGGACATTCTAAATGTAACGTATTGTTAATCGTAATTTAGTAGCAAAAATGGTCTATTACAACGAATAAAAGTATACCCTTAATGTGATGTGTTTTCTATTTATAAGTGTCATTAAAATAATTAAAACAAAGCGATAAGGATCACTTTATTAACCTTGCTAAAACGTGTGTGTTGATAACTAAGATATAAGCAGAAGGATTTATCAATGCGGTGGCATATCCGGATGTGACGTCATTAGATGTTACATCACTAGAAACATCGATAAAGACCACCTTACCGAGCAGACGGCAAAGTACCAGATAGATTTAAGAGTACCTTTAAACTTGCATTAAATCTTTGATGACTTTTGCTTTATTTTATATACAGTTCTTAGAAAAATAGTTGATTGTTACTTTGATAATTAACAAGCACGGATATTTTGGAGAAAATATCACATCAAAAAAGTTTCAGCTTTTTTTTTGTTGTTAATGCTAGACCGAAAATAATAGATGAGGCGATTTACATCCTAAGGAAGGCAATTTTTACATGTACACTACCTTTCATGTGCGTAGAAGGAAGAGAGTTAAAGATGTTGGGACAGAAAGAAAATACCAGTGTAAGTCAAGTTAGAACGGAAAGAGACAGGTAAAAATAAACCCAATGCTAGAAACAAGCTAAAGAGATGCTGACAGCACTTGCATAAAGCATGAAAGACGTTAAAACAGTTCTTGAAGAAGTGCAATGGATGCAGTGAATTATATTAGCAAAGTGATTATGATCAAAGCGCGCTGGGTTTGGCGTTCTGACTCATAAGTCATCGTGGGCCAGACAACACCTCTATATATATCCACACTTGATATGACAGCCATCACCTATAATGAAAGACCATCTACCAGTAAGATGATAGGGAAATTAGTTCCCGGTTGGGGGAGTGGAAAAGACAAACAAATTGTTAATAAACGAAGCAGAAAATATCATTGCATATCAAAGTAAGTGGAAGTATGAACGCTAAAACAACTATTAACAAAGTCAATGTGAAAAAGTCTTAGATAATTTACTAGACCCAGGGTCTCTTCAGAGAGTGTAACAAACAACTTCTACGAAATGAGGTGTTTTGATTCGGACTACGGATGAAGTCTAAAGTGCTAACACGTTTCTATCAAGAGGCTGCTTTGGAAAATACTCAAGTACCACAGAGAGTATAAAGGACATATCGTCAAAAAAGCAAGAATCAGATGATGTTATTTGTAAAACGCGAGACAAGTCCTTATTGCAGGTTGACTTTGAATAGGAAGGGCACACAGTATCAGCAAAACCTGGAAGAGAATGTGCTGGAATTCCGTTTTGATGCAAATTAAATTTTGTAAATTGAGTGCATGCATGTTGCTGTGCATCCAATGAACACTTTTATTCAGATATATATGTCTCTTCGATATTTATGCATTCAACTTGTGGACAATATCGGCAGGTTTGAATGCTATTTACAGTTGTGAGTCATCTGCTTAGAAAAGATGACTACGTTTATAATTTGTTCATGATATCTCCTAAAAGTTTACGTTTCACTTTGGAAACGAAGTAAACCTTTGAGACGGGCTTATAGTGTGTTAGTTCGTTTTGATATAGATATAACACCTTATGTGGCCTTCAAATGAACTTGCTAGATAAGACCTTTCAAGAACACCATCGATCATAATTGTTTATGGGTGTATTGAAGCAGTCCTATATGTATAAAACATGTGGAATTGTTGTAGCGTATAGGAAAAGTAACAGTCCTATGCAACTTAAAAATACGTCGATTAACTTCTATGCAAATATCTGAGCCTTTCGGCTAAAATTATGTTATTCTATTTGTTTCGACAAAAATATGTTTTGTAATTTTTGAAACGACCCGTCTGGTCATGGCTGCAAGCCTTCTCAGTAATATTTTAATTTGAATTGTTCAAATAATGTCTACAATGGTTTTTACACTGTTGGAACACTGATGTATGTCAATGTTATTGTTACCATGGACATGTAAAGGAAAATATGACGAGGTCCTGGATTTTTGCAGCATATTTTAAAATTTGAAAAGACATAACTATTCACATGCCAGCAAAATACTAAAATAAAACTGTGACAAGGCATTGCATAACATAAAAACAGTTACCACCTTGGAACTGTCAGTCAGCAAACGGTTTGACTGGTTTGCCTAAACAGGGCTCCAATGTCGCACATCATGAGGCCTTTCTCTGATGCAAGCAGTGAAGCAAAACCAGACCTAATCGAACTAAAACTTCCAAGTGATGACACATACTAATATCTAAGTTATGACGTTATTTAAAAGAAAGTAATGACGTATTTAAAATAGTGTCCACATTGCATTTGGGTGTGGGGATACGTTTTATGTATTTATATTACGGATCACAAGCCATTATATATAACCCCCAATGTGATAAAATAAAGAATTTTGGCAGCGTAATTGTAAACTCGCCTGTGAAGCGATAAGATCGACATACCACTAAGGTTAATGGTAGCTCAGCCCTTAGCTAACGGTCCAACCAGCAGAAGATAGAAGTATAGTATTATGAACATGAGGTTAGGTTTTTTTACCAGCACAATGAATTGGTAGGCGAATGTAGTGGTGTGGTTAGGTAGGTCGACTGTAAATCTGGCAATTTGAGCTCAAATCTTTAAAATTTAAAAGGGTGTGAAGGAGGTACAAAAGCCCCATTGTTGGTATCCGCAATTAAATCATAATTTGCATAATGCGATAAGCACCCCTATATTGATAATGTGGGTAGTTCAGAAATATAGTATGGGTTTATTTTCCAATAAAAATCGTAATTGCAGATAAACTGTTTATGGTGGAATCCTCTGTCAGTACAGGTTAGTGATAAATAAAATAAATTCCGTTGAAAAAAGTATAAAAAATGAAAGTCAGACTATACTTCAGAAAGTATGGACATGTCGTTAGGCGAGGCTTTTTTCTACTGTAAATACTGTAAAAATATTGGTTTATTTTATTATTAGATATTGTGTATGTATATAAGTTCATTGTATCTGTTTTAACCCCCGATGCAGATGCTTACTGTTCGTTGTTTCACTTTGACGGGATATTGTTATTTACACTGTTTGTTTGATAGAAAACCCTTAAGGAAGTGCGAGCTTGAAGCGCTCCACAAACCAGGTTTAAGCACCCCAGTCGGTCCTTTTGCCGATTGACCGTTTCAAGGCGGTAACTGATGGTTTTTCTGTATGTCTGTTATGTTTCGTCTGTGTGCTTTTGTCACATTTACATTTAACTTGTTTGCCTTTGTCTATTGGTAGATAAAATTTAAATATCTGTGAACAATTTTATAGGACCTTTTATTATTTACTTATTAATACTGCGTTATGGTGGTGGATGAGTGCAGTATAAGGAAAGGGACTTTGTCACCACGAAGCATTAGAGGTAAGTAAGTATCGGAATTTCCCCGTCTTCCCCGAGAGGACCTGGCCCCCAATTGCCGCTAGTATCATTAGTTATTGTATACAAGCCCGACATGTATACCAAAATGGTGTTTGCGTCTACTTCTATCCGCATTTGGGTATAGATAAATTACACAGCTCAATGTTTCCTTTTATATTTAGTCTACCTACAAAAACTAAATGTAGACAGGCATCCATAAATCGTCTAGTCTAGTCTAGTTACGTAATGATTTCTCATTAATCTATGTCTGGCGTTTTCACATAGATAAACGCTCTCTTGTTTGTGAAGGAATTTCGGATGTTGTGCATTTCGATATTGTATTTGCCTTAATCCTCTACTATTTTCAACAGTTTTTGTGGGCTGGTGTAACTACCTGGGTGCGTGGGGTCGTAGTTTATGTTCCTAAGATATTCCTCACATGGAGCCATGTCTGCTCTGTGCAGAAGTCAGCGAACGAATGAACAGTGTTCTCATGTTCATTTATTTAGACTTATCCTCAACTTCCTCCTCACTTTCTTCTCCACTCTCTTCTTCCTCTTCATCGGACAATTCAATGTCGAAAAGGTCTGGGAATGAGCCTTTATAGCCCTGGAATACTTTTTGACTGCTGTTTTATCTATACCTTTGGGGACGATTGTATCGACTTCTGACATAATTCGATTGGGAAAATCATTACTCCTTAGTGGCAGTGTATAAGTGACAAATGTCCCAAACACATTTTGAATGATAGAAATAAGAGACAGCGAACGGTGATGTGTACCTTCTGTGAAGTAGATTTATCCGAACAAAGGAAGTGTCATTCAGATTAGAAACCAAGATGAACTCTGCTGTACTAGAACGATTGTGACTGTGATAGCTTGAGTAGAAAAAAACACCCCCCAGTGAAACAGTATAAGGCACGGGTGTGCAATACAGAGACAATTCGCGGATGAACTGCACAAAAAAGCAGAGGTTCCCTGGCAGACGTGTGCTGTACACGATCACACAGAGAGAGAAATCATTGGTACCTGGGTCATTGATGAGGTAAAAGAAGCAAGAACCCAGGGGTACATAATACGTAACACTTGAAACATAAAATGGGGCATTTTGAGAGAGTGTCCCAGCATGATCCAGAAACTCGATCTGGTGGAGTGTTTACAGAGAATGTCAATGCGTTTCTAAAGGCAAAACAGGAAGAAAGTGGATAACCAGATTGGTGTATAAACGAAGAAACCAAACAAAGGTACATTCAACAATCTTACAAAAAGGAAGTTATACAACTCGACTTCAACAAAAAAAATATATTATTTACATTATGAAATTGTGTTATTTTCATACTGAAGACGGAGTGATATAGTTAATTTCTTCCCTCTTTTTGTCAGTGTATCTAAATTTAACTTATTCTTGCAAGAGTCCCCGAAACATTGCTTTTGGCCTGGTGATTAATCTGTTTTATTGTCGTTTTATGTTAGTCAAAAGATGATTTACACGTTCACTTTGTGCTGAAGGTTGCTTGCCCACGAAATGTTTCTAATTACATACGTACCATGCAAAACGTTTATAAAATCACCACATAAGAGTTATTTATCTGTGCTAAGACACGCCCTGCAGTAACTGTAGAGTTATTCATCTGTTATTAGACAAGAATCGCTATAAAAGCGCCATGCAGAAACCATGGTAAAATAACAGCTGTATAGTTATTTATCTGTTAGAAGACAAGTATCGCCATAAAAGAGTCATGCAGAACCATGGTAAAATAACAGCTGTAGAGTTATTTATCTGTTATTAGACAAGTATCGCCACAAAAGAGCCATGCAGAAACCATGGTAAAATAACAGCTGTGGAGTTATTTATCTGTTATTAGACAAGTATCGCCACAAAAGAGCCATGCAGAATCCATGGTAAAATAACAGCTGTAGAGTTATTTATCTGTTATTAGACAATTATCTCCATAAAAGCGCCATGCAGAAACCATGGTAAAATAACAGCTGTAGAGTTATTTATCTGTTATTAGACAAGTATCGCCATAAAAGCGCCATGCAGAAACCATGGTAAAATAACAGCTGTAGAGTTATTTATCTGTTATTAGACAAGTATCGCCAAAAAAGCGCCATGCAGAATTCATGGTAAAATTACAGCTGTAGAGTTATTCATCTGTTATTAGACAAGTATCGCCATAAAAGAGCCATGCAGAAACCATGGTTAAATGACAGCTGTAGAGTTATTTATCTGTTATTAGACAAGTATCGCCATAAAAGAGCCATGCAGAAACCATGGTAAAATAACAGCTGTAGAGTTATTCATCTGTTATAAGACAAGTATCGCCATAAAAGAGCCATGCAGAAACCATGGTCAAATGACAGCTGTGGAGTTATTTATCTGTTATTAGACAAGTATCGCCATTAAAGATCCATACAGAAACCATGGTAAAATAACAGCTGTAGAGTTATTTATCTGTTATTAGACAAGTATCGCCATAAAAGAGCCATGCAGAAACCATGGTAAATTACAGCTTATGAGTTATTCATCTGTAATAAGACACGTATGGCCATAAATGCGCTATGCAGAAATCATGGTAAAATTACAGCTGTAGAGTTATTCATAATTTTTTAATAATTATTGTATCCATGGAAATAAATTTTAAAATATTCATATTATGCAGTACTTCTTACTAATTTCCGTCGATTACAGAAGCAAAAAACCTTGGAGCGATCATTTTAAAATGACATTTTCTAACGTTAATTAAAAAAAAAATGTTTAAGATTTTATACACTACAAGCGCGACTTGCCAATTTAGGTCTGATAATAATTCTAGAAATATATAAACACTCTGAATTGACTATTGCTGTTATCATTTCACAACCTCAACAATTTTGTGTTTATTTGACACCTTCATCTACATTTAACTACACTGTTCTTGTGTGCCTGTTGTTGTTATGATTTTAACTATTTCACACCCGCTAATTGTATTTATCATCCATTTAAAGAATGTAAAATGGCAAATAAGTTACATTTATGGAAAGAAATACCATCTGACAAAGCAAGAGAATATAACGACGAAAGTAAATGAATATTTTATTATTAAGAATTTGTATATATTCTCTTGTAAAGACACTAGCAAGCCAGTAGGGAGAACGATAACTTCCGGGATGGTTAAAAGAAATGCACGTAACGTAAACTGTTATATACAAACAAGCAAGTAATGTATGTCAGAACGATCAGAAATATATTAATGTAAGCAAACATATAACATATACTCACTCTGTGCCTGTAGAATTCTGCCCAGTAGCCACTGAATATAATTTACTCAGTGTATTGATATAGTTCTCCATTTCCGTCTAATAACCAGTATGCATTTGTCACCTGCTCGTTACTACGCGGATGATGACATGTTTACCTATTTCACTCCGAGCTCTTACCGCTTATGCGTGAGAAATAGCATTGTTAGTTTAAATCAACATATTCGGAAGGAACAACGCCAGCAGTAATCAATAAGTCATTACTACAGCTATAACTACTATTGCAACTACTACTACTACTATTACTACTACTACTTCTACTACTACTACTACTATTACTAATACTACTACTACTGCTTCTACTACTACTACTGCTTCCACAACCGGACCTGGTAGCGGAATCAGTAGAACGTCTGCCCCAGGTACGGGAGGCCCCGGGTTCGGTCCCGGGCCGCGACAAAGCCGTTGCAAATGGTAGTGGTATAGCTCCCTTTCTAACGCTCAAGCAAATATAAGGGTAGTTCCACGACTGGTTGGCTCGGTGTCAGGATAATATGACTGGGCGTGGTATCATGCCAGGTTTTGTTATGTACAGTAGTACACAAGCGTTAAAGGTTACGCTAGTCAGGTTAGGGGCTGTTTACCGTTGTGGCTTTGATGACAAAGCATTCGCGTAACTGCTAGAAAAAAAGGATCATTCTAGAGAGCTCATTTGTTTATTTTTAACTGGGTTTCGAGAATGTTCTGGGTTTCGTGATATTCTAGAAATTCTTTGGGTCTATATAAGGGCATGTTAGCTGATTTAAAAAGAGTTTTGCTTTAGACTTTTGATAAAAAGTTTGGATTAAAGTTTGGGCATATAGTTTGGAAATACTTGCAGCTTCTATATTAAATCTTTCTGTGTTGGAACTTACGTGGACTTACTGTTTTCTACAGTGATATAAATATTGAAGTGTCGGATTTGGAATTATATCATTTACATTCGTGTATTGTTCTACCTTTGGATTATTTCAACTGTACTTATCTATCAGGACATTCTACCGAAAACTCTTCAGGATTATTCGACGTTGGATTAATACTTTGACTGTTAAAGGGACACCACCTAAAGGGACAAACTGTAAGCTAACATTTATTTTGCTTTCTGAAATTTTGTCAGATTTATATATTGTTGTTTTATTACGCCATAGATTTAATTGTTTATTAAAATAAAACACTCTTGTACTAGTTTGTTACAGGCTTGTTCTTTCTGTTACACCATTTCGTCGTTTAGTAAACGTGCCATTTTATAAATAAACTTATATAGCGACACCGGTCTAAACAGTGTTCACGGCATGTTATACATAGTTAATGCAACACTATATTTGCTTCAAGTGGACACCGTCTCCAGATAACTGAAATACTTTTGGGGGTACGATAAACCCAACAAACAAACTACCACTACCACTACTACTACTACAACAACTATTACTGCTAATACATCTACTGCTCATACTACTACTACTACTACTACTACTACTACTACTACTTCTACTACTACCATTACTACTACTACTACTATTATTAATGCTTCTGCTGTTACAACTACCACTACTACAATTTCTACTACTAGTGCATCTTCTACTACTATTACTACTGTTAATACTGCTACTATTTTTACTATTACTACCACCACTACTACTACTACAATACCACTACTACTACTACTCCTACTTCTACTTCTACAACTACTACTACTACTACTACTACTACTACTTATACAACTATTACTACTACTTCTACTACTATTCCTACAACTTATACTACAACAACTACTATAACTACTACTCCTACTACTTTTTCTGCTAGATTCTAGTACAAGTTAGTAGAAGAAAATGCTGTGATTTTATGATGTGTATTGGTGTATTGTCCTGTGTGAAAAGTAGTAGTAGTAGTTGTGGTAGTAGAAGTAGTAGTAATAGTAGTAGTATATGTGGCAGTAGTAAAAAGTAGTAGTATTATAAGTAGTAGTTGCACTAGTAGTAATAGTAGTAAAACATGAAGTAGGAGAAGTAGTAGCCATAGTAGTAGTAGAAGTGCTAGTAGTAGTTGTACATGTGGTAGTAGTGGTTGTAGTAGCAGTAGTAGGAAAAGTAGTAGTAGCAGTAGTAGTAGTACTAGTACTAGCAGTAGTAGTAGTAGTAGTATTAGTAGTAGTAGTAGTAGTAGTAGTAGTAGTAGTAGTAGTAGTAGTAGTAGTAGTAGTAGTAGTAGTAGTAGTAATATGAGTAATAGTAGTATTTATGGTATTTATAGTTGAGATGATATATGTATTTTTACCGTATACTCAACAGGTAAGTAAAGTGCATCTGCTTGATGATCTAATTTATGTTTTGTAATATAGGACTGAACAACGTCAATAACTGTCCAATAATTGTGACCTTTACGATAAATAAGAATTTTTATTTTTCAAAATGTTTAATTCTACCCAAGTACAAAGGATAACACTACTCAATTTCTATTGTTTGTTTATTTTTATGTCCCCTTCCCGAATACTATAAGGATGATGCCGCACATCATATTTAAGTACACAGATGCAAATACAATGCATACGTGCATATATGAAAACCAGAAAAAAGTCTAAAGCATTTATTTATACACTACCTAAAATATAAATGCAATGTTTCTTTATATTTCTACTGCTTATTTACCCTACTGCACTTGTAACGAATTTTCGACAAGGACGATGTTGTACCTTACGAATGTTGCTATATCTTCAAGAGATTCATTTGATGTGTACTCTGAGTTCCCATTTTAAGTTAAATTGACCTTGTGACCATTCCATTTCTATAAGGGACCAAAAGTTTGGACACAAATGGTCACAGTTTCTTCGATGTGACCTATCGTTACTAAGCACCATTAAGCAATCCCCAAAATCATAAAATGTAGGGAAATTTGCAAAAGATAAATGTACAAAAGATTAAACAAAAGATTAAAACTTACAACAGTGGTAGCTTTTCCGTGCCTAAACATAATAGATCAAGATGAAAATCAAAAGATTCTAGTACACATTTAAGTCAGACACGCATAATAAAGTCAGCAACAAAATATTGGCTTGCGGATCGGGAGGTCGCGGGTTCAAACCCCGACCGGGTAAAACAAAGGTTTTTTAAGTCGGTGGTAGTGGCTTCCCTACTAACGCTCGGGGCTAAGAGGACAGCACTACGCCTGACACGTAGGTGTCAGTATAATAGACCGGCCGGGTTTAGTCCCTGGGCACCTCATAAGTGATCCTGTGCTATAATGATAGAAATGTCGCTGCACAGTATCGGCAAAAATGCCGGCAAATCCCTCAACAACCAAGATCGCGGTCGTCAGCAATTTAAACTTGTCAAAACTATCGTATTTGCAGCTAATTACTGTTAAACAAATATCTGACTGGGTGGTAGCATGTAATAACTAAAAGGTAACATGAAGAAGTGTACAGATAGGTAAGAATAAACCAATAAGCTTAAAACAATGACTAATATAATGAAAACAAAATGTCTGATTATGCAGAGCGTTACAGTACAAGAAGTAGTAGTAGCAGAATTATATTTTTTGTCTTCTTTTTTTTTTATTCCACCGACCAATTATGATAATTGTAGCAACGTCCAGCTTTTTGTAAAGCTGAAGACGCTGGAAAGACCTCAGACAAATGTCTGAATAGAACCACATGCGCAAATCAGCTGGAAGACCTTCCCACATAAGGTCCTTCGCCCGGAACGGGACGTGAACCCAGGCGGTGAGAGGCTAAGCAGTCAGAGGAACTACAAATCGGGCGAATCTACCACTACGCCACGGGTGCACCATATTATGAATATCCTAATGTTCCCTTTTAAAATCCTTCATAAAGTGCAAACATGTTTCGAAATTAGTCATTAATGATTTTTATGCAGCAATCCGCGTCTTCTTCCTGACACCCCAGTCCAGCAATCCGTAAACTATATATATGCTAAGTTTCGTCATTGCCGTGCAGAGCCTCTTGATGAACGAAATAGATATTGGAAGACATAACAGACTATAACATAATCAGTGATCTCTTAGTGTAAATACAGATGCGTTAGTCATGTTCTGAAGCATTACTGGACCAGCTGACACAAAACTTAATTGTAACAGATATTGTAACTATTTTCATTTATGCATGAAAACCATTTGAAACAACATAAAATTCAGAGGATGTTAAGAAACCATCTTGAAAGAACATACTCTGATTATAACGTAATATTCTTTAATTAATTTGATTGAACAAAATGGGTGCCTTATTGGTCGCAAATCGCGTTTTCTGAGACGACCAGACTCCTTTAACGCTCTATAGAATCTTATAACAATCTTTATCTATTGCAATTCATAAAAAAGTAATGGACATGTTATCATGTATTACAATGTGATCTTATGGAATTGGTCGTTAAGATTTTTAGCATCTAAGCAAACACTTTTCTTAAGTTTCTATTTTAAAATTAAAAGATAATATACATTAGTACAACTTTTCAAGAAATACCTAAGTTTTCTGTCCCTGAACTTTTCCTTGAAGATTCTTTCCATAGACAAGTATATTCACATTGCAGTTTGGGTGTGTCTTCCTTTATGACAGCACCAAACACTTTCTAGTAAACACGCATTCAATGGCTGAACATATGTAAACAATAATATTAAAATGTACAAACCAAGCATATAGAGAATATTTGTATACAATAAAAAAATCGGCCTTAAATTGCCTTAAATCACCTTGCTACAAAATAAACAATCCGTACAGTTTTTTGGCGAAATAAATACATTGAGATTAATAGATATATTTAAAAACGTGTATGTGTGTTTGGACTCACGAAATAAACAATTTCAAAATGTCATAAATTATGCTAAGTGAACAGGTTGTTGTTGTATTTAAAGTGACTATTTAGACAAACAAAAAATAGCACTCTGATTATATTTTCCTAGATGTAAAAAACAGAATATTGGCATTATGTGATCTGCATGCAACCAAAGCAAACCAGCTATTTCATTGCAAACTTACACCAAGATCTTAATCACTAGATCATGTTATGATTTATTACAATGTGATTTTATGGCATTAGTAGTTAAGCATCTAAGCTAACACTTTTCTCCAGTATCTGAAAGGCTATTTTAAAATCAAAAAGACAAAATATATTAGTAAAACCTTTCAAGAAATACCTAAGTTTTCTGTCCCTTAACTTTTTGCTTGAACATTTTTTTCATTGAAAAGTATTTTCACCTTTCAGTTTGGGTGTGTCTTCTTCTATGACAGGACCAAACGGTAATAAACAAACACTTTCTAGTAAACATACCCCACATATTCAATGGTTGAACATACAATAATATTAAAATATACAAACTAAGCATGTAGAATAAACCAAGCAGATCGAATAAATCTTTACAATTAAACATTTACGGCGTTGCCTAAAACAACCTTGCAACAAAATAAATCATCGGTACAGTTTTTGGAGATAACGGCATGACATAGTGGCCAAATAAATAATTTAAATATATATTTAAAAAGTGTATGTGTGTTCAAGACTCACGAAATAAACAATTACAGAATGTCAGTAATTATGTATAGTGAACAGATACCCATTCGAGGTTGTTGTTTTCTTTAAAAGTGACTATTAAAACAAACAAAAATGGCACTCTGCTTGCAATTAAATAGGTGGGTTGCTTTAGGTTGCATACAGATATAAAAATGTCAAGGTCTTTTTCACTAGATCTTTCTTTTTCTATTTACATTTTAGAACTGTGAGACATAGAAGTTCATAAAGACATACAGTTTTCCATGGTGAAGTAGACGGTTGTGTCATTTGACCTTGTTTCGAAACTGACATGAACTTTGATCACGTGATGTGTCTCTCTCCCTCGGAAAGCCCTATTTATAAACTTGGTTTTACAGATTCTGCATCGATGCTTTTCATAAAGGTAGGATTATATGTGCAAACCCGACGTATTTTGAAAATGTTCGTAATTTGTAATTATTTTATCAATATGTACGAAGGATTTATAAACTCTTTAGAAGGTAGCATCAATATCATGAAGAGTCGCTTTCAGCATAGTTGTCTACATGTTGCATATTTTTCTTAAATGCATTTGTATATGGATTTTAATTCCAATTTTTCATTTTCGTCGATAAAATCTATATTATATGCATAACTAACAATGAAATAAAAGTAAATTATTTAAAACAATAAAGCCCCAGCAATCTACATAACTTGCGTTTTGTTAATGAAGGCTTAAAGGTAGAGAATTTGATGTTAAATCCACATTTGATGATAATCATAATCACAAGAGTTTTTTTTTAATTCCAGAATTCTCAACTTTTTTTTCTCTACTTGTTCCCTCTGACAATTAAATCTACATCATTTTACCATATTTAGAAAGAAATAGGTTTTAAGTTTAGTTTTTTATTTGTATTTTATACATAAATTTGAATTGTATGAGTTGTGCCTGATCTGATAACAAATTCTTTGCCTGGTATATTCAAAGTCTAAAAAAATCAAAACCATGTTATTTCATATCTTACAGCATCACACAAAATACTTTATAACCCACTTTAGAAACCCTGAAATAAAGTATTTGCTTTCCAAGAGCTCGGTCATTGTCAACAAAGTAAATAAGCAGAAAAAAATGGAACCTCAATTTTACTCGTGTTGGTTTGCAAACAATTTATTACATATATGGGATAGTTTGAGTCAAACTAATTAAGTAACATATTTGGTAGTTATGTCTAATGCTATAATTTGCTGCCAACCAATACTCAATAGCAAAACTTCTGCTTAAGAGGGTATAACATAATCATTGGAGCTTTGTTTTAGTTTTAAAAACGAGACATATTAAATACTGTTGTTAGTATGGTCTTAATTGTTGGTTGTATTGTCTACTGCATTGGTCACTAAACTGAAACATATCGTCGATGAAGCAGGCCTTCAGAGACAAGATTGTGACACAAAACGTGAGTCATATTTAAACATCTATATCATCTTAATCATCATTCTCATCATTCTCATAAGATTTTCATTTCGCCAATTTATATTCTTGTTTGTATGTAGCACAAAACTTTTTTTTGTCCTATGTATCATAATCTGCCTTTATTACCAGTTCCAAGGATCACGCATCCATTTGGACTGTTTTGCCATACATGTATGGATTTAGGTCTCAGTGTCCAAGAACTGTTTTCGTGAGAATTTGATTCCCCTGACAGAACAATTACTTATTTTAAACTTTTATTAGATCAGATGTGAATTGCCTTTTTATATTTGGAAATAGTCTAGTTGACATGCCTCTTAAAGTTCATGTGAAGAAATCGTTCCGCGGACATGCAATGCATCAACATTTCTAACGAGGAAATTATCTAGGTGATGTGCAATGCGTTGAGCTTTCTCAATGCGGCTTGCATGCATTGGACTTTCTTATAAGGACATGCTCTATTTAATGTGACAAACTTTTAATTGATAAAATGAGCCAACTGAAGTGACATGCATATAGCTGTCTCATAAGGAAATGGCAGGTAATGTGGCACTAATTGAACTGTATTTATTACGAAATTATCCACATGACTTGTCCAAACTCCTTTGGCTGTGTGGCTTGTGACAAAAAATAAAGCTAAAATTGAAGTCATATAAATGTTTAGGTTAATATGTTTAGCAGTTATAATTTTTTTAAAATAAAATTAAACTTCATGAAAGAGCCATTCATGAGAGAATAGAGCCATGTCTATTTGGTAATCTACCCTACATGCATTATGAACTTTCGAAATATTAACAGTCATTATTGATCCCTTTACTACTGCTTTTAATTAAAAGCCAAGAACGTATACACAAAGAAAGAAGCACCAACTATCCTCACCCAACCTATGAACATCCCGCAGGATAGCCAAATAAGGCAGTGGTGTTGACACATTACTATTTTCAGTGTTATTAACACCTGCTGACAGTTGGCTGAGCAGTAAGACCATCTGCATCAAGCGTAACGTAATGTTCCATGTCCTTCCCCACTATGACATCCCTGGATATATTGTAGTCAGGCTGGGGTTATCTTGGGAAGTGGACTTGGGAGTCTGATTAAGGTCAATTTAACAGCTGTAAAAAGACTAGTTCTTAAAAATCAACATCAAACTTAAATAATCATATGTGTATGTTTCTACTTTGCAGTGTATGACACAATCGAGTTCTGGGTGGATTCTATTCACTTCTTTTGTGGCAAAGAGAACCATAACCCGCGTGTTCCTCCTGTGATTCTGGTAGCAACACATGCTGATGAAGTTGAACAGGTGAGGCACATTTTTTCCGTGTTCATTTTTAAAGTATAGAATTGTTCCCCGTTTAGTCGTCGTTATCCTTTTGATATGTAATCCATTTACTTAATCTTAAGAGTGCAAGTTGACTTTAATCTTTGGTAGGTATGATTTTGACAGTTATAAGCTAAACAAAAAGCCACATTTTGAAGAACACGTTTTACATGGAAACAAATTATCAGGGGAAATCTTCATTGAAATATATATGTTTGTGCCTTTTTAATTTTAGAAATGATCACCAAATCAAGCTTAAATACCTTTTAAAACTCGATGGTATAAAATGTACAATTAACAGTGTTTTATCAATATGTAATATGTGTTTTTAACATTGTTCAGTTTAATTGTGTACATATCCATTCATCCATTCATGCATTATAACTGTGTTATCACAGTTAAAATTTATTGAGCTAAGCCAAAGAGAGTTAATATTAGTTTTATTTAACTATTTCCAGGCTAAAAAGGAAAGCCTCATCCACAATCATTTTCAGTAAGTTCGAGACATATTTGCAAACAAAGTCACCGCTGGACACATAGTCGATGACTTGGAATTCGCTGTTGACAATAGTGTTCAAGACCCTCAATTGGAAGAACTGAAAAAAGCAATTTTGAACGTAGCAAGGACACAATACTACTGGCAGGAGGAGCACCCAATACGTTGGCTAATTTTAGAAAAGGAATTATTTGACAAAAGAAAATCGGGAGAAAAGGTATGTTGTTTTTGTTAATAAACAGTATAAGGCATAGCTTTTGTTCTAAATTGCCATTCCATAGTTATCATTTAAATTGTTATAATTGTTATTTCTCATCCATATTTTAGGACACATCGCTTTTGTTCTAATCCATTTAAAATTCTTACCGATAAACAAGGTTTTAGGTCTTCTATTTTCAGTTCACTTAAATTATAAGACTAGCTCTTTATATAATCTATGTTATATAATAACCATGTATACAAACCTAGCTTTTGTACTTACCCATTGCATGTAAGTAACGTTTAAGGTTATGTTTGTCATGAGCCTGAAATGTATGTTTTATATTGATACATTGATCACGCTTAACTGTCCAAATAAAACCATTAGGTTAAAAGTGTTAGAATTGCATTTACATTTCTTTCATCAAATCCAATGTCCTGTTTTCTTTATGGTGGCAGAGAGCTAGAAGCACGTGACCTCTGACCGTATCTCAGCCATAAATTCTAAATGTTTACAGTATTACGAACTAATTCACACAGACATTTATTGTTCCGCACATAGTATTTTACACATGTTACCATCAAAACTGGTCACTGATGGTAAATGAATGTTTCGGGGCATATTTAAGTTCCTGTTTCTTGTTTATACATTTTATAGGAGTGTATGCTTATGCACGTCTGGGAAAAAACACAATAAATCTTGAATATTAGCTAAATATGTCTTGTCTTTTTATTAGGTCTTGCAACTTAAAGCCGTGAAAGACATAAACGAGAATTTGCCATTTCATCTGACAGACGAAGAATTAGATCTTTTTCTGGAATTCCAAAGCGACCTGGGAAATATTTTATACATCAGGTGAAGCCATTGATTGAGATTTGAAAATTATTTGCAAATGAACGATTAACTTAAACATGGTTTAAATGGTTTGACTATTTCTGAACATAACAAGCTTTGCATTTGTAACGGTTTTCATTTTGACGTGACACTTGTAAGTCTTACAGCAGATGTAGCACTAGAATAATACGCCTTATTTGGCTTTTTTTGGATATCGTAAGTCTGGTCATGTATGTGATATGTGGAATAATCCCCTTTATTTAGAGCTACTTAATCTGGAAGCAAATGTGGTATAAGGAGCTCCACCCTTTCTAGTTAGTCTTGGAACAGATGTGTCAGGGGGTCTTTTACAATTTATTTAGAGCTAGTTACCCTGGAAACAGATGTGGAATGGGGTATATTCCCCTTTTTTGTGCTAATTAGTCTTTAACAGATGTGGTAGGGGAATCTTTACCATGTATTTAAAGCTAGTTAGTCTGGAAACACATTTGGAATTAGGAATATTTTCCGTTGTTTTGAGTTAGTTAGTCTTGGGTCAGATGTGGGAGGGGGTCTTTTTCTATTTATTTAGATATGGATAGTTGGGAAACAAATGTGCAATGAGGACTAGTCCCCTTTATATTGAGTTAGTTAATATTGGAACAGATGTGGTAGGGGGCCTTTTACCATTTATTTAGAGCTAGTTAGTCTCGAAAAAAATGTGGAATGGGGAAAATGCCATTTGTTTTGTGTAAGTTAGTCTTGGAACAGATGTAGTAGGGGTTTTTACTATTTATTTAGAGCTAGTTAATCCGGAAACACATGTGCAATGAGGAATATTCCCCTTTGTATCGAGCAAGTTAGTCTGAAAAGAAAAGTTGAATGAGGAATATTCCCCTTTATATCGAGCTAGTTAGTCTTGATACAGATGTACTGTCGGACATTACTGTAAGATACATGTAATTAGTCTGTACATTATACAAGTCCTGGTGGTGCAATCAGGAGAGCGCCGGCCCTGGATAGGGAGGCCACGGGTTTGAACCCGGGCCGGGACATATCAAAGTCGTAAAGAATGGTACTGGTGTAGCTCTCATGCTAACATCCAAGCTAACATAAGAGTAGATCCATGACTGGTTGGTCTGGTATCACGATAATATAATCTGACTGGATGTGGAATCATGTGAGGTGTTCACATCATGATGCACATAAAAAGGTATGTTCTACTTCTCCAAATAACTGAAATGCTGTCGGCATGGGGATAATTCCAATAAATAAACATTTTAATCAGTCTCTAAACAGACGTTCTTTTTCAAAGCTAGTGTGTCTGGTTACCGACCAGTCATGAAGCAACTCCCATTTTTTAAACACATCGTATCTAGCAACATATTTCGAATGAAAAATACTTTCCTTCCTTTCCAGCTAATGTGTCTAGTAAGAGATGTGGTATGAAGAATATTTACACTTATTAGTGGCCGTGTGTAATGAAGAATGAGTATAGTTAACAAGTTTTGAGACATGATACTGGATAAAGTATGAAAATGCATAAATATATATAGCATGTTATTTTAGTTTACTTCTGTCTATGCTAGTGAAGGGGAGTTGAAAGATTACGTGTTGCTGAATCCTCAGTGGGTGGCCAATGCCTTTAAATGCATCATCACGGCAGAACAGTTTCTGAATCGCAAAATGGAGTTAAGGGAACATTGGAAGCAGGCAAAAAAGACAGGCAAAATTAACCAGAAAATCATTGGTAAGTCATATTGATTTTTAGAATGTATATTTAACAGTGATTGTTTGTATATCTATGGAGGGAAAATGGAGAGGTTAAAAGGTTGTAACGATAGAATTGTGTTTGTGTGAATGTGTGTGTATGTGTGTGTGTAGGCGCGCGCGTGTGTGTGTTTGTGTCTGTGAATGGAGGGTATATATTATTTGTAGATAACAGGCACTGTTGCTTTATTGTATGTTTACAGAAATAAATGAGTCATGGTCTAACTCGATTTTTATATGATTAAGTCATACTGAACATATGCTCATTTGAAAGCTCCAGTTAATCTAAAAATGTCACACTGTCCGTCTGGTATCTTGCCCTTACCTATTTATAATCTTTAAATGGACAAGTGCATACCATGTTTGATTCATATATACAAAAATGATGTAGCCAATATGAAAACACATTTTCTGTTTACTGTTTTCAAAATTGTAGATGATTTTTGACACTCTTTACTGTATATGGTACGAACTGGTACAGTTACCACACCTGTCTCAAAACCATGTGAACATACAGCAGATGTGTAGTTCCAACTGATGTCAGTGTAGATGTGTTTCGAATGTTTTAAATTGCAGCAAAAACCGAATCCCTTCATTGACATTTTAAAAACTTCGTAAGACTTTAAAATCTTTAAAATCTAAGTTTAATAATAGGAAAAAAAACTGAAAAATATAACGAAAACAGCTTACGTGCATTTTAATGTTGTCGTTTAGTTGTATGTTGATATAAACCGTTAAACCATAATGTCCTCTGAACCAGACTAGCGTCAAAAGTATGCGATTGGCTATCACTTGACTACATATCCGAATTTTGCTGGTGGTTTCTGCTGGCACCAGTTTACATCTTTTAAAACAAACAAAAATGAGCAAGCTTCAAACATCCTTTAGTCTAGTAGATTAAGCTAAGTTTCGATTGACAAGTTTATTATATCACAATACAGGTCAGGGTTTCTATCCACATAATATTAACTGAGTGAGGAACCTTTTTCGTTGAATTATATTGCGTTTTTAGCTGCCAGTCATTAACATTTGAAGGATTCAAATATCTGAAGGATTCAAATTTAATTTACATGTTGTTAGTGCTTGTCATACACGTCATGTGCGTTCATAATGTCGTATTCTATGTCACCTTACATTTTACTTTTTTTCCTCAATGCATCACATATTTGCCTTTTTTCATTTAGGCACATAATGCAAGGAAATCACAATAGACACTGAATTGCTTTTTGGGTTCATGATTACGTTTATGATAAAATAGTTATAAAATGATATTGTTAATCATAATGTATCAGACATGGACTATTAGTGTTAAAATACTTGTACATTGCTGAAAGAACAACACGGCAGCACCTTGGCTGAGGAGTACAGTCACCAACTTGCACGGTTGCGCCGTGGGCGATGAGTACAGTCACCAACTTGTACGGTGGTGCCTATGGCCTGAGTGTAAAATCATTATCTTGGAACTTCCCAGACTCCGTTGTCACTCACTATATGGATTTGAGTCTGGGGATTACATTTAATTTTCAGAACACTAACCAACAAGAGAGAAAGAAAGAAGCTGTTTTATTCAAACTTTTCAAAATTGTGCACACTGCCAATAAACCAGAAAGAGCTAAGCACTTGGCTACTTCAATGTTGAATTAAGGGTTTGCATACCTCAATTAAATATCATGTATAAGAATACATGACAAAGTCCTATAAAATATCATGTAACAAGAGTTTGGTGTTGCATTTTCAGAGGAAGTGTGGCGCGATAAAGAATCGGAATTTTTTTTCCAAAAAAGGAAGTTCCTCCTGTTGTTGATGCAGCAACTCAACCTCATCGTCAGGCCAATAGAAACTGAGCAGGTACATTATAATCATGGTTAAGTATCGTATTGCATATACAATGAAAGTTACTATTGTGTCTCAAAGCCAATGTGATCCAGCAAATCAGAAACTTTTAACAAGGTTTCATAGTTCCCCCTGCAGTTTATTGAGGGATCTATCAAATTTATTTGCATGGCTTTGTCCCCTACAACAATGTTTAAAGCTGAGCAAATAGAATGATAAAGGTAGGTCGACAGAAATGTTTGGACTATATTGATATACTTGTACTTGCTAATGTACTTCTGATAACGATTATATGGGGAGTCCATAATGTAGTGGAATCGTTGCATATTTGTAACCCCTGACTGCTTGCCTCTCATCGCGTGGGTGTGAGTCAGTATCGAGTTGAAGGACTAAATTTGAGACGGTCTTCTAGCTGACCAGCAGTGCACCGTGGTTCTATCTAGCCATTTGACTGGTGTCTTTATCCAAAATATCTGGATGTCGCTATAATGTGTATAATTATGTCACTGCAATCTAGAATTTGCAAAGGCACCACACATTTGCTGAATCAATGGACGGTGGGAAATGACAAAGTGTTTTACGAAGAAACATAAGCTGATGCACATTAAATAATACATCTGCCTATCGATCATGTAATGCCGTTTATTCCCAAAGTCCGCATAATGTGTTACGAAAACACATACATTGTTGTTGTTTTTTCAGCCACACAACCATTTCTTTGTTCCCTGCTTAATCACTGAACGCCCTAGTTGCCCACCTATCCATTTCAAAGGCGATGCGACCTCGGTTTTGACACTGTCAGTAGCATCCAAGTTCTTTCCAATGAATTCCCGACATCATGGTATGCCACAGGGTCCTCAAATTCCTTATTGAGTGCATGAACAAGTTGCAGTTAAGCTGTATTAAGACACCATCAGTCGCCGTGTTTGCCTGTTGTCCAGAAGTCGACATGAACGACATGAACTCAGTTCAGGGCATGCATCAATTGCCAGACGACATCGACCAGTGGCAAGTACTATCCGAGAAGAAATTCGCGTGTTCAAATGAAAGATGCGCCTCACATACCGTCTCCATGAGAGATGCTCTTAAGTACTGGATCCCAGGTTCAAAAATAGCAGCAGGTACTGTTCACATTTTATACTACAACGATAGTCATCTCATGGTTGCAAAACAGGTCACACTATTTATTAGAAATTACGAAATGTTAATTTCACACCAATATCACATGCATTACCTGGAAAATGCCAAACCACAAGATACCTACTGTAATAATATACTATTCAAAGTAAGGACATAACAACAAAAACATTCAAACATCCCATTCATCCCGATTTTTACATTTTGTTTGATTTATCGCATATTCTGGAAGTTTGTTACTTACACAAATTAATTTTTCTGTTTCAGTAATTACAAGAGTTGTCTTACTGTTCTCTGGGTTTTATTTTTACATGTATAGCATATACCGCGAATCATTCAGTTTACGATAGGAAATAGCATGTTTTCTTACACAATTTATATTGTCTTTACTCTGTAGGATATAACATCAGATAGTAGCGATATAGAGATTATGTATTTAAATGTTTATGGAGGTTAATCATGTCTCGCTTGTTATTGAAATTTGCTTGAGTGTTTATTTAAATGGGAAAATCATGTACGGTTGGGTGTTTTATTATTGTATACGATGATTTTAAAAACAATCGTACCTCGGATTGTATTCATTGTTTAATCAGATATACATTATCACGTGCATAGTGTTGATAAAATCACGGAATATACACTTGTTATTCATGTGTTACCTTCTATATTTTAATGGGCACATTAAATGAGCTCCGAAATAAAACACACAGTACAAAATATTTCATTTATTAAAACCGTATCTGTTAAACAGTTACACGTTATCATTTAGCGTGCTACTTACTATATGTTGGCTAATATGTATTTTAGATCAAACTTACAAAAACGCACTGAGTAAAGCTCATAGAAGATTGGTAGAAGAAATGAATTCCGGTGAGCTTCTTGACATATTTATAGAGAAGAAATTGCTCAGTCGCGTAGCAATTCGTGATCTATGGGTAAGTTCTTTGCACTATAGTGTTTCGATACTTGAATGTTTACTTAGATTTATGATTTAGCGATAGGATCGACCTGTACGACGCACGACTTCGGATAATGGGTCCTCCGTAATAACCACGACCATGTCGCCGCTAAATTGTTGTTTGGGCCATTTATATGCTTCCTAGGACCATAAGTCAGCTATCATACCACCTCATTTACAAACATGCCCGCCCATGACTCTGGTGTAACACAGTTAAGGCTGCTGAGCAAGCAATAGTACAAAAGAAGTATAAAACTAAGTATTACATATCGCATTAGCTTCACATCACTATGTCTAGATAACAACCATAACGTTGTTGGGATGGAGACCCTGTTAGCATAACATATTTAAAAGGTTAGCAGTAGTCCAATATTGCTTACGCTCTATACGCAGTATTTCAATTTTAAGACTTGTAGGCATAGTGTGCTATGATTGTTGCATTATATTAATAGGAGTAATACGATGTTAACTATTAATTATATGCGTTGGCAGCAGACTCTTTTACCCAGGCCACCGACAATAGTCAAGTTGGAAAAAGTTCAGACTGATGATATTATAGATCAAATATGCAGACAAAAGCAGCAAGACAAATGGTCCATTGGAATGAAAGACAAACACATATAAATATTGGCAACTTGGTCAAACAACACAACCTCACACGGTGGAAAATTTGGCTGCGCTGCGTGTTTTCAAAATGAATTATAAATCATTTTATATCGCGCGATATTGTTCATAAAACTTTTTAACAATTGTTATTCTTTTTCAGTTTGAATAGTTTTGTATGGGAAAAGAAGCCAAGCCATAATAGATATTGCACGTATTGTCGGTTTCAGGATGAAAAGATTACATCTGACAGAAATAGGGCAATTTTGGAGAAAGTCATAACATTGGGACCAGAAAAATATGAAGTGTTCAAAGAGTGTCTGACAATGATTAAGCAGGAACATCTTGCAAAGCTTTTACAAGAATACGAGTGGTATGATTCAAGCTTTTTGATGATTAAATAACGATTGTAAACATATTTTCTAAAGGAAATAATGTGTTAGTAGATTGAAGAACGTCGGGTTGTGAGCGAACCTTTACCTGGCCCTTGTCGGCAAGTGCTCTTGCCAACTTTATCTGGCCAATGTCAATATTATTGTTACTAAGCCTATGTTTTTTTTTATATTCGTGAAATTTCTTTTTATAGTATTTTGGCATAGTGAGGACATTACCCAGGTAGAACATACATGCCAACTTGGAATGATTGTTAGATTAATAGGAACAATTTACTAAACCAGTATTGTCCTTTTGACATAGCGTTGTGGCGTTAAACTTTTGCAAACAGCACTTTTCTTGTTTAAGCAATTTTCAGTGCCCCACATAAATAACCATGCATTGATTACGCCATCAAGTGTATTCACATTATTACTGTGATACTGACAAATAACTTATATAAACAAACATTGCATCAACATTCTAAAAAAGAAATATATATGTTTTTAAAAAATCATTTTTTCAAACCCTTATAATATCTTTAATTTACCCAATAATAATATTGCAAAAAGTTTATGAGCTTTTATCCATTCACACAAGTATCAAACACAATTTAGTCAGCCAGTGGATAAAGATGTTAATGCGTCTTAAGGTCTGTTTTATTATTGTGCTTGTGCTGTTTTGACATTAGTGATAGTACTGAACAATATTTAGTAAATTTTATTAGTAATTTCTTTCGTAAATTGCTGTTTTGTATGTACCCACTATAGGAAGATTGGTGAATGGCTACGGATTTGAACCTATGTGCAGGTCAGTTCGTCCGCTTCGCCTGTCCGTATCTATATTTGCTTCTTGCTCAATAACTTCTGATTTTACGGACACAACGATATACTTCGCATTTGACATAAATATAAATATAGATACTTAGGTAAAATTTGGTTGTGTTTACCATTTCTTTCATACCAGTGGCATTATTGGATATTTATGCTTACGATTTCAGAGATAGCAGCTCAAGATGAAGCTGATGTCATTGTAACTCAATACATTGGTAAGTTCATTGTCAGAGTATTCTCTCGCAAAAAAATGTTTTAGAGGATTCACTGGAATGTAATTTGTCAATCAGCCGGTAGGTTTGTTCGTCTGTCTTGTTTTTCCAAAGCATGGTCTTAAATTTCGATTTGTCTTTAATGGAATATCACTGAAATTGAAGGACGTTTGTCTTGTGTAAAAAGAGACCCAGCCTCGGTTGGCTATATGAGAATGTTGAGTCAATGCCAGCATTGCTGATACTAACACAGATAAATGTTAATGCAGTAATGAAAACTTATCATCTTGTAAGTTTACTGAAAACAAACGGTCGTTTAATTTTATCATGTTCGGTCAACGTTCTTAACATTTTAGCTCAAATGAGCTTTTGCTTAGTAACGTTTCCGTCAACGTTTTTGAGCAACATATCCTCTTAAACCGCTGGGCCAATGTCAGCAAAACCTTTTCAGAAGCCTAATCAGGCAAGGAAAACAAGAAAATGTTCATAGAATGTTTATCTGTCAATAATCATGACCGCCAGGGACGTGATCATTTTCTGTATATGGCTATGTACAAAAATTTAGAAAATCTTCTTGTCAGAAAGTGCCTGAGCTAGAGCCTTGATTTTTGGTAAACATGCTTTATGGATGACCGGCCTCAAGATTGTTGACGGAATAATGGTCCGTCAAAACTAATGGTGTCAGGGGCGTAGTTCCATCAACGGCTATATTGGGAAACGACGAGCATATTTTCAGAATTTTCAAAACATAGAGC
Source organism: Sinonovacula constricta (assembly GCA_007844125.1). Classification (NCBI taxonomy): domain Eukaryota; kingdom Metazoa; phylum Mollusca; class Bivalvia; order Cardiida; family Solecurtidae; genus Sinonovacula; species Sinonovacula constricta. The sequence goes on along the minus strand of CM017563.1, from coordinate 1,105,295 downwards.
CTTGATTATTGGTACACAAGTTCCTTTGGTGATCTGTATCAACAGTGTTCAACGACGTTCGATCCGTCAAAACAATGGCTGGTGGGGATGGTAATTTTCCATATAAATCTATATATATGAAACATTAGAAAATGCTCTTGTCAGACATTAAAAGATGTAGAACCTTGATATATAGTGCCCATGTTCATTGCGTGACCTCGTATATAAAAAAACGGTAAAATATGGCCTTAAGAGGTTTGCAATTTTTCTTTTTCTTTTCTGGCTATTTAGAAATCCTTTCAGAATATTTTTGATAGACACCCCCAGAACTAGAAGCTTGATATTTGGTATACGTGCTCTTTGGTGGCATTGTATCGAGCTTGTTAAAACAGTTGATCAGTCAAAAACCATGGCAGCAAAGAGCGTGGTCATTTACCCTTTTAAAAGTCTTATTGCCATAATACATGTTTCTTGGGTAGCACTGTATCAAGAGAGTTCATAGTGTTCAAGGAATTGGCATTCGTCAAAACATGACAGCCATGGGTTGTGGCCATTTTTTCCTATGTAGCTTCAAGGAAAACTTAGAAAATCTGACTGTCAGAAACTTCAAGAGCTGGATCCTCCATATTTGATATACATACTTCTTGGGTGGCCCTGTATTAAGATTTTTTAAATTATTCTGATCCGCCTGTAAACATGGCTACCAGGACCAAATGTCTACGTCACTCACATAAAGCAGCCACAGAATATCCTACATTATGCCACGTTTGTTATTCAGTTTATATGTCGATTGCATGTGTTGAACAACCAGACCTTCTAGATATCATATTACACTAAGAGGCTTTGCCAATATCTGCAATAGTTATATGCATTACGTTTTGTCGCCCTTATTATTTAACGGTATTAAAATAATTGAATAGTGTTGACATCAGGCGCCGTTTATGAAAATGAATATTTATTAGGTTTCCAAAGTAGATGTGGTTCAGAGCTTAGGTATTAACTTGATGTTGTCATCAATCATATGATTTTTAATTGTAACTAAAATCTAACGTCATTGGTATAGATAAAGACGTGTGTGTATTCTTGTAGGCACCTGCAGCAATTCCGTGGTCATGGCCCAGTGTGATGTTGATCTGGACAATGTAAAAATCAACAAACCTATTGTATCAAAGAAGAAGAAATGCACGATATGTTGAAGTTGTGGTCAGACGGAATCGAAAGCAACTACAAGGTCGCTCAAGACTGTCTTACATTGAGAGTGAATAGGCCTTGCAATATCTTTAGGCATGTATTGGACTAATGCGGACTGTTTGCAAGGGATTTGCCCCTTATCAAAGCGTACACGTGTATCTAAACAACAAAGTTTATAAATGTTCATGCTAAGTGTGTTGCTATGATAAAGGATAGATTTTATTATTTATTTTGGGATAATAAAGAATTGATTGCACATCACTCAATACAATTCTTATGTATAGGTCATAGGTTGTGATAATAAGGAATAACAGGAGGACAATATACGCAATAGTTTCTTATGATTTATATATCATTGATTAAATTTATGTTAGACACAAACTTTTGTTTAAATCTATAGTTGTATGATGTTTTATGAATATTAAAATATAGTAAATCATTTTTAACTTGTAAGTTTGCAATCTGCAATCTGCTGGTAGCTTATACAGAATAAATAAACACAAAACCTACTTTTCAGCAAATATTTAGTAATAGTTTGTAGATTTGTTTGAATAAACCAAAGAGCATGAGATCAAAGCTTTAATTCATAGTTTGTTAATCGGAAAGCAAAGTAGTTTTTTTTTTATTTTGGTACTTTTATGATTTCGATGACTTAAAAACAATATTTGGAACATTGCTTTACTACCTATAAATGTATATATGTTTGTGTACGTGTATGTATATGTAATATTTTTATAATTGTATTTCTTTATTCTATTTGTATAAACTCAATCCAATTTTAATAAATAACATAATGCCTAAGTACTACATGATTTTTCCACAGAATAATAATGCTATATCGAAACGGGAAGAGTTGTAAATCGTTTTAATGTATATCGTCAGATAATGTTGACAATTCACGACCTGCAAAATTCGAATATTAGATGCAATCGAAAGCGTGCCATTGCCAGTAGACCGTGATAGATTAAGCCAACAAAACAGCTTATCAAGAAGTTGACACAGATAAGCGATCGTCTGGAAAAGGTGTCAACGTTGCCCTTTTTCGTTAAATGACTCATCATAAATGTGGTCTTACTTTTCACTTTGCTTGCCTGTAAAAAGCCTATGTCCTGTGCCTTTTATTCTGTTTTATACTGTTATATAATGTTCAGCCAGTTTTATCTAAGGATAAGAACGGCTCGTTATGCTTATAAATTACAACGGGTTGACATCGTATGCAATTAGCCATTAGTTTTTAACAGGTTTGTTGTTTAATATTTTCTTCACTTAAACAGACTATGCATTTAACCATAATTTAATTCACTGACAGCAGCTCATGCATACACATGTAAGACGTATGTTGTATATTTACACGTTTGGATGATAAGTATGCATTGAAACACAACTGTTTAAAATGGTTTAAACAACAGTAAACCTAGAGGAACATACATGAATAAGAGCGTTTTCAGGCCCCACTAAGCAAGACATTTATAGCCGAGGTGCCTTATTTTGTCTTTATCAACAAATGCGCAATATGTCAATGTTAAATTTGACATAATGATGTAATGTTTATATAAGCTATAGCTTAAAGCCATAGCACACAACGTAAATGAGTGCGACTGCTATTACAAAAAACGGACAGGAAGAAACCATCGCTAAAACTACAATAACTAAATGCGGTGTGTGAAATGCAGAATGTACATATTTTAATTTACTGGCATGTCTTCGGTAAGTTGTTTATTCATTTAGAGTCTCGTAGTATGCATTGTTCATTCTGTTAATATAAATGGATTTCTTGTACACATGTCTCGTTTAGACGCGTTTTCCATTTTCATACGGATATTTTTTTTTATCCGAGAATCGTTACATGACGTTCCTAAAATAACGATATTTCTAGATGTATGCTGCCTGATGTATTGAATTTTATCATCAAATCAATGTAATTGGTGAGTTACCAGCATACATATTTCGGATATTACTATTCAATTAAAGAAAATAAGCTTAGGCTTTTCCTACGATTTTTATGACATTCCCTTAACTATAAATAAATATGCATAATTAATATGTTTTAATGTATACATAGATTTTTTGCATTTTAATATTATAAATGCTTGATTCAGTTCTACAGAACTGCATGTGTTTATAAAAATGTATTTATCTTGTATTAGGACTTTTTTTATTTGATATCATATTATAATGTTCGCTCCTCAGCGTGACATTTGTATTCAGTATTTAATATATGTTAAATCATAAAGATACTGGAAAGAACTTTGGTATATGTGTTCGAGGATAACAGAAATGTCATAACTGCTGGCTAAAGCAAAACTCTTCATATTGTTCTATAAAGCACTCTTTATTTTGAAAGATGTGTATTTTTTATTAATTTATGTACGGATTGTAATGTAAATGTCCAGGTGTGAAACAATTTCAAGAGATAAATGAACACCTTGAGGTGAAGGTCGTTATGTTAATATTGTTTTAAAAAAGGAACAATTTTTATGTTGCATATTATTTTCTCCTAGGATTAAGCAATTGACTGTTTCGTGAAAAAAAATATACGAAATATAATAAAAGTGTGTATTTTTATAATGAAAATAAAAAAATGGCAATTTCGAAATGTAATTTAATGTATCATAACATTAAAATTGCATAATTAATCGATTGAAGTCTCGCTGTTCTTCAAATTTTGGCATAATGTGTATGACACTAATTTACACATGGCGTCTTTTATTTCTGTATAGGCCAAGTAAATTTTCCGATATACTGATTGTTATTGTCTTTAAAATATTCTTGGCGTGATTTTCTATTTGCTTTTAAAATCAAAAGCACATACATGTTTGTTCCTTTATAAAATATACAGAAGATTATAACTCAGAAACCATAACGTTTTCTTTATTTCTTCTTATCCATCATACCAACAACTACAACAACAGCAAACAACAAACACGTAAAACTATCATGCTTAAAGTGAAATAAGTTAAAGCATTTTAAATGGTTAAGAAAAAATATATATTACATCAGATTTATTATATGACGTATTAACAAAAAGGGAGATAAATCACGACAATATGGCAGGTCAGAGTCGTTGCCCTGCTTTTTGCAAATAACTATTTACCTAGCACTCAAAAAATAATAGACCATTGACGTGTCAAAATTCTGCCAATCGGCATTCCACAATTCTATATAAAGCTTTCGGTTTAAGGTTAGCTAAGGCTAGAACATAGCATGCACTTTTTATATAAATAAACCTGCAATCTGCATCACATTGCACAGTAGCCAAATCGGTAGTGCGTTGGTTTCGCATTTCTACATTACTTTTATTAAATTGCAATCCAAAGTAATGCAATTCGACTGTATTGTAACTTAATGTTTCTCAATATCTAAAATATCGTCAATGCAGAAAAATAATGATATTTACGCTCAACAAAGCAATACCAACATGGAAATGGAAACAGTAAATAGTTAACCTGTTATGAAGCTTTCATAGCCGAGAAGTTAGTTAATGACTTGCAACTCAGCCCCGCACAGTGTGAAATTGAGTATTGGTGATTGTTCATGTTGAAAAGTCTACACAGACACTTGTCAGGGGTCGTATCCAAGAATTTTAGCTATATTTTACGAAATTTCCTTACATTTTGACAGATAATGAGGAATTTCTTAGATGTATTTGATAACCGAACTAATCTCGAGAAATGTTTGTATATCTGAGGAATTATTCCAATATCTAATGCAATCGCTTAGTTCAAGTAAGAAATATATATATGTGTGTGTGTGTGTGTGTGTGTGTGTGTGTGTGTGTGTGTGTGTGTGTGTGTGTGTGTGTGTGTGTGTGTGTGTGTGTGTGTGTGGATACGATACCTTGCGTCTGTAAAGCTTGATATAACCAATATGAATAGAAGGGTATCAAAACGACGTACACGCACGTGTGGAAGCTGTTTTCTAAGCAGGTAAAAATATTTCGGATGTATTAAGTTGACCTCATCGAACACTTGTTTGATTGGCATCATATATGCAGGAAGCATTATAAATGTATTTATATCGCTTAAAATAATGTTTGATCAGCAAGTTTTAGAAACTTTTTTTTGTATTTTATTTTTTACGACTTAACGACACTTGATAGGTCACACTGCGCCGAATACATTAAAGCTTAACGATAATAGATTATTAAACTAAACTAAACTAAGTGAGTATAAGTATGAAAATCTATCAGGTTAAAGTGTGACTTATAATTAAAACAGGTTAACATATTAAACAGTTAAAAAGTATAACGTTAGCTTAATAAACAGTTAATAAATAATAACTTATTAGGTAGTTTGGTATATGTCCCTGTCTAGACGTACTTGTCACTTTTTACAAGTTTATGTCGCTGTCAAAATGTTGATGTCCCTGTCTAGGCATGAATGCCCCAGTGTAGACGTATATGTCTATGTCTAGACGTATTAATCCCTGTCTAGATGTGTATGTCCCCGTCTATATGTTTATGTCATCGTCAAGATATAACCCTATCCCTGTCTAGATGTATACGTCCCTGTGTAGACAAATATGTCAATTTCTAGGAAGATATTTCCCTATCCCTGTCTAGATGCAGACGGCTCTATCTAGACAAATATGTCCCTATCCCTGTCAGGAGGTATATATCTCTGTCTAGACAAATATGTTCCTATCCCTGTCTAGAGGTATATATCTCTGTCTAGAGGTGTATGTCTCTGTGAAGACAAATATGTTCCTATCCCTGTGAAGATGTATACGTCCCTGTGTAGACAAATATGTCAATTTCTAGGAAGATATTTTCCTATCCCTGTCTAGATGCAGAGGGCTCTATCTAGACAAATATGTCCCTGTCCCTGTCTAGATGTATACGCCTCTGTCTAGACAAATATGTCCCTATCCCTGTCTAGATGTATATGTCTCTGTCTAGACAAATATGTTCCTATCCCTGTCTAGATGTATATATCTCTGTCTAGACAAATATGTTCCTATCCCTGTCTAGATGTATATATCCCTGTCTAGACAAATATGTTCCTATCCCTGTCTAGATGTATATATCTCTGTCTAGACAAATATGTTCCTATCCCTGTCTAGATGTATATGTCTCTGTGTAGACAAATATGTCCCTATCCCTGTCTAGATGTATATGTCTCTGTGTAGACAAATATGTCCCTATCTCTGTCTAGATGTATACGTCCCTGTTAAGACAAATATGTCTCTATCCCTGTCGAGATGTATACGTCCCTATCTCTGTCTAGATGTATACGTCCCTGTCAAGACAAATATGTCTCTATCCCTGTCGAGATGTATACGTCCCTATCTCTGTCTAGATGTATACGTCCCTATCTCTGTCTAGATGTATACGTCCCTATCTCTGTCTAGATGTATACGTCCCTGTGTAGACAAATATGTCCCTATCCCTGTCAAGATGTATATATCTCTGTCTAGACAAATATGTTCCTATCCCTGTCTAGATGTATATATCTCTGTCTAGACAAATATGTTCCTATCCCTGTCTAGATGTATATGTCTCTGTCTAAACAAATATGTCCCTGTCTAGATGTATGTGTCCCTGTCTAGACAAATGTGTTCCTGTCTATATGTATGTGTCCCTGTCTAGACAAATGTGTCCCTGTCTATACAAATATGTCACTATTCCTGTCTAGATGAATATGTCCCTGTCTAGACAAATATGTCCGTGTCTAGATGTATGTGTCCCTGTCTAGACAAATATGTTCCTGTCTATACAAATATGTCCCCTCCGTCATCCTCCTTATGTGGCAGATTGATGAACCTTACCTCTCCTGCCTACTCCTGACATATATACTTTATCTCTGTATCATACTGTGATGGACATCTCTTGCCTTTCATGTCTCATAAATCTGCATCACATCTCCCATCATTTTGTCCAGGATTTAACTGCTGTATACTGTAACCTGTGAGGTTAAACTCTGACTAAGAGCTCTTCCTTGTATCCTTATTGATCTGTTGACCATGGCATGTGTTTAATATATCCATAGATAAAGCAGCTGATAATTTGGAAGCTCGTTCTGCAAGAACTATGGAATGAACAGTTGGTTCCTTGATGATTTTCTTTCCATAAATGGAATCGTCTTTGCCATGCTTTTATGTTTTAGAGACTTTTCAAATCCCTTTATTCTTAGCACTGATGCTTCTGGCTCTAGCTTGGGTGCTGTCTTTTACCAGCTTCAAGAGAGGGGGGAGAGGGTGATCGCATATGCTAGCAGAGGACTTCGGACTGCAGAGCGCAACTATCCAGCGCATTAACTAGAATTCCTTGTGCTGAAATGTGTTGTCAACGACAAATTTAAAGATGATCTCTATGGCAATGAGTTTCAGGTCCGTACGGACAACTATCCATTGACTTATGTCTTGACAACTGTCAAGTTGGATGCAACATCACATCGTTGGCTTGCTTCTCTTGCTGGATTTTCTTTTAGTCTGAAGTACAAGAGTGGAAAGCCAAACATAGATGCCGACACCCTGTCCAGGTAACCTTTAAATTGGGATGCAGACACGGTTCTGTTTAGTGATGTTGTGAAGGCTGTCATACTGGTATCGATTGTTCTGATAATTTTGCTCCCATTGAGTTTGTTTCTTTCTCTCAGCAAGTTCTCAACCCGGATGCTGATGCAGAGGTTACCCAGAGCACAGATTTGAAATTGCTAGACTAGCAGGTAGAGCAATGTAAAGATCTTATTATTGCTCGAGTTATTTCTCTTCTAAAGAAGTCGCTTGTTTGGACTCGAAGCCAACTTGCTTCAGAATCTTACCAGTTAGAGAGCTTCTTCGTAAACGCAACTGTCTGTTTCTGCGTGATGGTATCTTGTACCGTCATGAGAAAGTTAAGTCAGGCAAGCTAGTCAGGCAATTGATCAGTTGATTGCTCCAGAACTCTTCCGTGATCTTTTTTTGGAAGGTTTTCATGATGATGCTGGGCATCAAGGTCGAGAAAAAAACTTTCTCTTTGGTCAGTTCTAGACTCTTCTGGCCTGGTTTAGAGAAAGATATTTTCGAGCATTTTTCTGTTCACTATGTGTTCCCCGCTCGACTTCATAGCGACCAGGGACGCAGTTTTGAAAGCACTGTTATCTCCGAGCTTTGTTCTACCGCCGGCACAAGAAAAGTCGGCTAGTCCCTACCATCCACAAGGAAATGGAATGGAAGAAAGGTTTAATAGGACCCTAATGAATATGATTGGTACTCTGGAGGATGAAAATAAACTGGACTGCTGTTCTCACATTCTTCTTTAGTACACGCATACAATTGTACTAGACATGATGGTACGGTGTTCTCCCCCTAATATCTAATGTTTGGTCGCCATCCTCGTCTGGCGATTGATGCGTTTCTAGCGATCGAACCTAGTCCCTCAAAGAAGAAAGACCAGAACTTTGCACCTTTGGAGCCTGTGCACTACATTAAAAAAATCATGGCGAGAGCCTCGTGTTTGTTTCTGTTGTCTTGACTATGAGCTTGTTGTGCATTCTGAAGGCCCCTAAAGAAAAGGGAAGTATTTGTATGTCTAGAAGGTCATGGATGTCAAATTGGAGGTAGGAGACAGGGTTTTAGTAAGAAACCTGGAGTTGAAGGGGCGGCACAAGTTAGCAGATCGATGGGACCGCACAGTGCATGTTGTCAACCCGATTTGTCTATTCCATTGTTTCGTGTGAAGAGGGAACATGGTCGACGGACCATCCGCACTCTTCACCGAAACCTTCTCCTTCCCTATGTGGGACTTCCTTGCATTTGCCCTCCTTCTTCCACCTCTCCTCTTTCTTAGATACTTGATCCTCTTGCTCATACCTTTGTCTCTAGAAGATCTCGACTTCAGAAATAGAGTTCTGGTAGCCAGCGATAATTCTCTAAATAAACCGTTGCTGTATATTTCATACTTCTTGCCATCAGATGCATGCAAATACCCTGCTTTTGTATGTTAATACCCATGTGTTTTCTGTATAAAGTTTTATCTTTACACAATGTTCACTAGATAATCGACCCTGGCCTGCTTTACTGAACAGATTTTGAGAGAATTTATTTTGTTATCATCAAGTCTAAGTTATGTTGTGGTTGTTTTTTCAGTATATAGGTACCTACCTTTGCTTCAAACTTGGAAGTTTGTAATTTATATACTTGAAGTAAGATAATAATTTTGCCAGTCTGATATGAATTTGTAGAAAGTGGGATATACTCGTCTTCATTTTTTGGCACATTTTATTGTTTTGTTTTAGTATCTTAAGGATACCAAGCCTCATTAATGTACAGAGTTCAGTGTGGTCTGTAAATTTACTTATATTGTTTCTAAAAGAACAATGAGCAATGCTGTGGACCATTTGTATGTGATCATTAGCTTGCTGACCAGGCCTGGGAAGTTTTCATGCTTAAACTTATTTTGTTTTACCTGAGTCGGTTTAATGTGATTAATCTTTAGCAGGTTAAGTCATTACTACCCTGTTAATTGCCGTCCGTTGCTGAATGGCATGTTCATTGCGCATCTTTACAAATTAAGTGTCAGGTACGGGAGGCCCCGGGTTCGATCCCGGGCAGAGACATACTAAAGTCGTTAAAAATGGTAGTGGTATAGCTCCGTTGCTAACGCTCAAGCAAATATAAGTGTAGTTCCACCACTGGTTGGCCCGGTGTAGGGTTAATGTGACTGGGTGTGTATCATGCCAGGTGTTCACATCATGCCATACACAGTGAAGGTAACACTATATCTGCTTCAAGTGGACACCGCCTCCAGATAACTGAAATACTGTTGGTGGGACGATAAACCCAAAAAACAAACAAAGCAATAAGTGTACATTATGATAATAAAATGTCATAATTAGCAATAGGGCAAGTACCCTGTTATAATACTGTTTTACATCACGTTGTGTTTGACAGAAATGTTGGGACAACATTTTATAAAGAGGGGAAGACAAAATTTTATAAAGAGGGGAAGAATTTTACAGACTCAATCTGGTAATAAATCATCTAACTTATCTTCCCTCATCCTCATAAATCTTCTTCGAGATTTATTAGAGCCCTTATTACTTCTAACAAGCATTTAGCATCTTATTGTTAATCTCATCTAAGAATTCTTATTACTAAATTTTACTTACGCCAATCTAAACTATATGTAGGTCAAACCTCATTATATCACAGTACATTAATTAATACGTATATCTCGTAATATTGCATAACCCCTTTTACTTTTGGTGTTGGTCTACTGGACCTTTTTTGTACGAATTAACCTGCCAACTTATAGTGCACCGGGGCTCCTGCGCACTATATTAAAACATTCCTGGCGAGAGCCTCTTGTTTGTTTCTTTTGTCTTGACTTAGACCTTTTGTGCCTTCTGCAGGCCCCAAAAGCAGAACCAAAGAAAAGGGTAACATAAGCACAGTGAATAAACATAAGAACACAGTGGATAAACGTAAACACATGGTGAATAAACACACAGTGACTAAACATAAGCACAGTGAATAAACATGGGCACAGTGAATAAACTCAAACAGAGTGACTAAACATAGACACAGTGAATGAAAATGATTAGACATGAACACACCGTGAATTATCGAATAATACAGATTTCGAGAAAGGCTTACAGGGCTGTCATTGATTCCAGCGATATTGACGTTTCGTCTTAATGTTTTGCCAGTCAATTATTTTCCGGACTGGCGCATTGAATAAAGTATAAAATTGTGCCGTCCAATGAATTCATCTATGGTAGATTAAAATAAACGTGTTTAAGTACTTCATATGATCAACACACATTATAATATAACGAAAATATATGTTTAGAAATGAAGCTTTTCAGAGCTTTATTTCCTTTACCCAAATCGTTAGTAGAAAATACAGCATTCAATTGTGAAGAAAATAATCTGATTTTGTCTATTGCTTATTATTGTTCAACTATGTTAGATTATACGATTGTTAGATTTGTTTTTCCTTGTTAATTAAAAGTGATTTGACATTTGTAACAGTCATTTTACGGATCATTACTTAAGACGGGACGTGATTGAAGTAAAGTACAGATAATATTACCAGCCTGTACATATGTCTGGTGACACATATATCTTGAGTCAATATGCTTAGGTTATGATACACGATTTGATTTGAATGAAAACTGTATATATGCACTTAAAGAAAGATGATTTTATCATATATATCTAGTATATGACTTAAAACAAACTTAACAAACGTGGTTTTATTTCTGTGTCACAGTTAGGTCAAAATAAAAGACTGAAATTTGAGCCAAGAGTATTGGCTGCAAGTGATATCATCGGAATTGGAAATACCAACTATGGGATATAACGCGTCATTTGCTAAGGGACGTATCCTAATTTCGGGAAGAGCCTACAGGGTTGTCATCGATTCCAACGATATTGAGGTATCGTCTATATTTTTTGCAAATCAATTATTGATACAAACAGCAAAGGGGTCATAATGGCCATATTTCACTCTCCTGAGTGCTGTAGACATTTAGTCCCTGTGGCTATGCTTTCTGACAGATCAAACATTTTAACAATCTTGATACAAGGCCACCAAAGGAATACATAAACCATATATCAAAGCTATAGCTCTTGTGGTTTTTGATAAGAAGATTTTGTTTAATCTCTCCTATGTAGCCATATATGAAAATGGACACATTTTGTTCCCCCTGCCTACTTAAACTTCAGGGAAAGTTCGGCTGCATTTGGCCAAGCGGTTTCAGAGATGTCATTTGAATATTTTTGACGGACACGTGATGCCGAACACCGGTAATCTTAATCTGTTATTTTATGCTTCCAAAAGGAAATAAATTTCTTCTTTTTTAAATCAAAGAGCAATAACTCGTTTTCCATTATCATAAACCTTTTTATATCCAAATAGACTTAGACAGGAAAGAAAAATGTGGCAAAATATCTTCTTAATTAAAGTGCAACCCTCCAATTAATAGAAGGTCATGCATTAGAAAATATATCTTGCTACCTTATGGCCCTGGACAAAGGTTTGAAATAAATCACATGTGTATAATATTGAATCGTTGGTTGAAAAGTCTCAATATATGTTTCTTTTAAGAGCAGCATAGAAACTGTTTGGGAAACACTATCATCCTACAAGCAAATCTAGGTAAGTTATTTTGTCACAAGCACAAAACTTATTCCTACCTCAGAATTTTCGTCTGCACAGCTGTAGACTTCATCAGTGAGTGACATCACGTGGTTGGTCACGCGGGAATCGTGATGTCAAGATCCGGTCGTAGGTGTGAGAAAGCTGCAGGCCCCCGTCCCTGTTCATTGCCGGTGAGTGTGTCCTTATGTGGATGGCTTCTCTCCACTTGCGGCGCCAATCTTTGACAATACTCCAATTGCTCTGGTATAACCTGAAACAAAGTATATAATTGGGTTTGAAAAAATGTAACAGCATAATGCTTATGATAATGTTTTCTCCTGTCACACAAAACTGTTATACAATTTTAAAGTCAATTAACAAAAAAAAGATATGTTTTCAGCATAATAAAAAACACTAAAATGAAAAATAATGATTACGCCTCTGACGATGTCACCTCACATGATACAATAATACTGACATATTTGAGAATGTAATTGTATCAATGTAAGTACTCTACTACGGATATATCAGTTGATCACGTCAATTTTCCTAAATACTCTGTAGGAAAAATCAGATCCATATGCATCGGATGTCCATGCCTGATCTAATGACAACCGCGGTTCCTTGAATCGATTAACAACTTATTCGAGTAGTAATTTTAAGGATTTTCAGAATGCAGACGTGCTTCTTTGTGTTATTACACCTCTGCGTGTTATAACAGCTTTCACATTCTCTCCCAATGCCTAGATTTAACGGCTAATCAATGCCACAATCAGGAAGCAAGCTTTATTCACTGCTATTCGCTTATGTGTGTTCAAAATTAAAATTAAATAATTAGACTGCCGTTTCGACAATATCGAAAAAGAAGATTGTGTGTCAACTGAAGTCATGATGTAACCTTTGCCAGACAACCGTAGAAGAATTCGTGTTTGTGGAATCACTGTGTAAAATGATTTACTAATCTATACATATGTATACTGTGTACAGTTTTGTGTATCTCTTAACACGGTGCTGGTATGCTGTTCTACGCTCGGTAGACCTCACATGTCGCGGGTAAACATTAATTTCTACCACCCTCTATGGGATGGTAAATTTAATATATTATCACAATCAAATCAACCAAAAACATTTTATTCCGTGGTAAGAATAAAAAACAACAAAATGTTGTTTGGTAAACAATGCAAGCACCGGAATGAATGCAATGTACAAATGTTAATAAGTGCTCATTGACACAGGCTGTATGCAATTAACTCCCTTGACTACTCGTTCCGTGGAACAAACGTTCTGTTATAGCCTCACGCGATAACGTCGCATGGCACATTACAGAGTGTTGGGTGGCAAGTATTAAATGTTTTTGAAAAGCAAATGAACATGAGGTATAATAAGATGAAATGACATTGACGTCATTGCACTATTTTTTAATTTGGACGTGCCATTATTATATTAGTGTCTAAGTTTCTTTTATTGTATGATTTGACATATACCAGTCTCTAAGCTTTTATGCAAATTAATACCATGCCTTGGCATAACACACATTAATTACTAATGGAAAGTCAAAGTTTGATAATCCATTATCCAATGCTATAACATTACAATCTCACTCATATAACTGACTGAAACATTGGTCATAAAATACTTTCATTATGTTATTGTGGCAAGTGTTTAATGTTGTTATTTACACTGAGGGCCCTTCACTAAGGTGGGGTCGCGGCTACAGACGATGTGAGAAAGTGTAAATGGTTCTTTCAATTTTACAGAAATGAACATACATTGACTGCATGCTAGGCAGCATGACCTTTCTATTATTCAATTATTTAACTCATTAAATGTCTGATCTGACGGATAATTGATCAAGATTTAGACACATGTTGAGACAGTTAATATACCCAAATACTTCAAAACATGTGTTGGATTTTTTACAGAATGTTTGCTGCCATAAAAATAACAATTATTTTTTAACATGTAAAATATCTTTCCCCATTTATTATGGCACACAGATAATACAGAACATCTAAGAATGGAACCATATCAATGATTTCCTCTGTCACATGATGCACATTATTGGATACAAGTTTTTGGTTTGGCTGTTTTTGGTTTACCAATTCTTCTTACTGCATATTCTGCAAGAGCAGATAAATATATTTTAAAACTTCTCTGAAAAAGAAAAAGACGGAAGATATCTACTGTACTTAATGTGCAGTGTAGCAACGATGGTATCTGTTTAAATTGATATGACAGAGTCCAATAAACAATGAACTGGAAACTGATGTCAATGAGAACTGATCTGCATCCGTGAGGAAATGTATGGTTTCATTCAGGCAATACTTGTCAAACGCAAACAAGACATCACACCTATTAACATAAACCATGCAGGTGTAATGGCATTTGTTCATGTTCTTCTTATTGCAATGTCTGAATTAAGTAAAACAAAATGATGAGATAACAAAACAAAACATACAGGTGTAATGGTATTTGTGCATCTTCTTCTTATGACTGCATTTTCTTAATCCAGCAAAACTGAACATAGAGATAAAAACATGCATGTGTATTGTCATTTTCCCATGTTCTTCTTTGTGATATCAAATTTTGAATCAAGCAACACTGAAGAAAGAAGATAATTTAACTAGGAATAGCCCTGGATTAACAATGTCCTAATTAAATATACCTTAAATATGACCTTGACATTAAGCGGTTGAACTAGCAAATACTCATAGTATAGAACACACCTTTAACTAAATGGCAGTAAGAGTGTCCAGTTAAAGTCATTTAAATAACTTGGAAGCAAAGCAGAGGCACGAAAATTGGATTACCGGATGTACAGACAGACGAACAGTGCAACAGCAATATGCTTTATTGTTACAATATGACAAGTTATGGACAAGACACAATCAACTTGAGATAAGGGCAAACAGATGTACAATGCAGCGGCAATTTGCCTCTTTCATAGTATGACAATGTATGATTATTTTTTTAAGTTGTTAATAGGTCAATAATCTTTTATAATATCCTTCTCTCTTTATGGGGTCGTGCTGAAGCGCTGCACCCTTTATGGAATGCAACTGAAATTTGTCACTGGGCTGTTACTGTACTTAACAGTGCAGTTATGGGTGGTCCGGGAAAGTTGGTTATATAGTAATGATCGAGGTGTTTCAAGTGTTTATAAGCTCTTCATACTAAGTTCACTTCATAACAATTGGTGTCAATTAAGCAATTTCCAACCACGTAGGTAAAAGACGTTTCATTCCAACCTGTCAGCCGTGCTGTTCTAAATAGGTTAATAAAAAAAAATAAAATTGATGTTCGTCAACTTTTTTCCACGGGTTTAATAAAAGTTATGGTTATTAAAAGTTTTACATGAACGGACATTTTAACATTTTGCAATAATATCCGAATTTCAGCACACATTAAAAGTTTTGTTTTCCCGTTATACTCTTCCAACAGTGTTATTAGTCATTATTTGGACCTAATATATGTGTATGCTAATTTTAAAAGAGCATTTGAGAAGGAAGCGGCGTTTTTTTAAATCACATGTTTCTTTGATATTTTTAATTACAATGAAAACATGATAAGAGGAAGGCAAATCATTTTACCTATGAAGGGTATGCTACAAATACAAAAGTATAAAATTCATTTGTTTAATAATTCTTCTGAGAAATAATAGATAATAATATCTGAAGAAACTACCTAAAGAATACATTGTCATATTATCTATTGTTTATATTAAACAATTAGCAATAACTGTTTACAAAAATGATTGCAAACAAATACATCTTACAATATCACGTAAGTTCACATCAATTTAAAACAATCATGTCATTTGAAGGAATTCCCATGATCGATCAAAGGGAAAGTAGTCCGTATTACAATTTGTTAAGAAAATAACAATGGGCAATTCCTGCACAATAATCAATGTAATCTATGTTATCCTCCTTTTTGCTCACAGCAATACATCAATATCGATCAACAATGTAAGTATGCAAAATACCAATGAATAATAACGGTGGAGTTTTCCGAAGAAATAATTTGCTTAGGAAAGGAAACGAAGGATCTAAAGCCAAAACCGTGAAATCTGAGTAAGTTCCCATGCACAACAATACATTGATATCAACCATTGATACAAGTACGAAGACAGTATAACGAATAAAAATAAAGCAAGAGTTGTCCGCACACAACATTTTCTAAGTTAAGAAATGAATTGAAGGTGACAGTGTCATACCATAATAAATTAATTCAGGCCTAGACACACTTGATTTCATATAAAATGGTAGGATACATGATAAAATAGGTAAGTAGCAGAAGTATCCAGTGTAAACTACCCATGTATCTGATTCATGCTGGAATAATTTTGTCTCGCAAAAGGCTAAACAAATCTATTCCTCCCAAATCACTAGATAAACTAGGGTCATGTAGATTTTAAATTTTCTTCTCTACATATCGGGAGATAACACAAAAATGAACTAAATGAAAATGTTAGATACCGAGTACCGAAGGATGTGGAGGTGACTCTCTTGTACTTAGCGTTGCACTGAAACTAACGTTTTGATTCTGTGAGTAGCTGCAGGATGATCTGGCAGGTGTTACAGGCCTCCAGGTAGAACCGACATTGCTGATTCGTCACTGACTTTACTGTGGAACTGTAATATGGTATATAACCAGGACACCTACACACAGTTAAAAGATGAAAAGTTTGAAGTGTAATATACAAAATATGTCAGCGATTATATTTAGTTTATCCTGGATATTTGACTATTTCTGTTTATTAATACATTGTTGTCAAAGTGAAATGTTATTTTAGGTAATATAATTGCTTGACAATATCTTTATGAAGGGTTAACACCAAATACATCAAGCAGAAAGTTTCTTCGAGAATAATAAAGACCTTTACATCTTACACACAAAAATCTAAGGGAGATCATTTCCCACCTCGGTAAAATAGAGGAGTTATCATGATCATAGTGGGAGCATGTGCCTGACATCCAATTTATTAAATTATTTATTTAAAATATTTATTTTTCTTGCGAATTATGAACTATGTCATGAGAATAATGAGCAGGTTTTGAGTATAATGAACAGGTCCTGAGAATAATGAACAGGCCCTGAGAGTAATAACTTCGTCATGATAATAAAGACCAGGTACTGAGTATAATTGGAGGGACCTGAGAATAATGAACAGACCCGGAGTATAAGGAACGGGTTCTGAGTATATTGTTCAGGCCCTAATCGTAATAAAAAGGTCCTGAGAATGATGAACATGTCATGACTATATTATTCAACCTCCCCCCCCCACCTAATCATAATGAGCAGGTACTGAGCATATTAAACAGGCCATGAGAATAATGAACAGGTAATTTATATTGTGTAGGCAATGAGCATAATGGTCAGGCCCTGGCCATTATGAACAGGTCCTGAGTATATTGTTCAGACCTCTATATCATAATGAACAGGCCCTGAGAATAATGAACTAGGTCACGAGAATAATGAGCAGGTCGTGAATTTAATTAACAGGCTCTGAGAATAATGAACAGGCCCGACGTATAATGAACAGGTCCTGAGACTAATGGCCATAATGAACGAGTCCAATGCAGCGTGTACTTCATGTTATGTTTATACTAAGTACCCAGTTACGTCGCATATCAGGTTTAATTAGATATTTTCATAAAAACTTTACACTCCGGCATAATATTATACTTGATCTTCACCCTTTTACAGTGTATTTATCTTATTTAAATGTTGTATGATGACAAAACTTAAGTGTAAGTTACTTACTAACTGGTTACTGTAAAATCTTAATGTTTAAACCGTACAGGTAAAGTTAACCATCAGTGTTTGCCGTACCCCATTTGGGTGCAGTTTCATTGGCTACTTACTAATATCACCACTCTGGTGCATAGTGTACTTCCTTATTGACATGTTCTGATCAACAATTATATAAATAGGAATGCATCATTTCTTTAAAAGTCCCCGATATTTTACAGAAGTTTTCAATACATAAAACTTTGCATATATATATATATATATATATATATATATATATGTTAGCAAATACGAATATCTATGTATGCAGCATTCTCAGTCTGTCCTTGTTGTTGTAAATGTATGTGCTTGCATAAACGTCGCGTTTTCCCTTTTGTTGTAAAGCAGGAGTGAAGCACATAGTCCAGCAACTAGGTACGCTTACCGAGTACACCACACCCTCACCACACTCCCCGAAATTTAATGGGTATCAACATGTTTGTTAGGGTATCTCAAACCAGAATATCTAATGTATTTAAAAATAAACGTATTGGGCAATATAAAAAGTAACGGTTTCCGTGGCAACTTTGAATAAGCCATACCGACCATTCAATAACCTTTGATTAACAGTTTTGTACTTCTATTACTTCTTGTTGGAAAAGTTAAAAGCATTTTTGTAAACATACCCTCCTATCAAAATTCAATGACGGTTGCCACTGAAACCAAAACCTTTACAAAAGCACAACATGAGTCAATTATATAGTACCAATGAAAGACAGTAAAGGGGTGAGTGGTAATAGGACCTAGCAGCTTGACAAAATAACTTAGCTGTCGGTTTGATAAAGTGGGTGGATGGTGTGTTTGCGCAATTTCCGGAAATGTAAAACAAAAGTTTACTTTGAACGTGAATACATATAGATATGTTTACTGGACGTTCTTGTAACGACGTGGTGATGTTATGGTGTACCAGTTACACCTGGAGGTCCTAGTAGTAACGAGGTGCGGTTATGGGGGTACAAGGTACAGCTGGAGGTCCTAGTAGTAACGAGGTGCAGTTATAGAGGTACCTGGTACAACTGGAGGTCCTTGTGGTGACGAGGTGGGCTTATGGGGATACCAGGTACACCTGGAGGTCCTAGTAGTAACGAGGTGCAGTTATAGAGGTACCCGGTACAACTGGAGGTCCTAGTGGTGACGGGTGGGGGTATGGGGATACCAAGTACAACTGGAGGACCTAGTGGTGACGGGTGGGGGTATGGGGATACCAAGTACAACTGGAGGACCTAGTGGTGACGGGTGGGGGTATGGGGATACCAAGTACAACTGGAGGACCTAGTGGTGACGGGTGGGGGTATGGGGATACCAAGTACAACTGGAGGACCTAGTGGTGACGGGTGGGGGTATGGGGATACCAGGTACACATGGAGGTCCTAAAATCGACGACGTGCGGTTATAAGGATACTAGTTACAACTGGGAGTCCTTCAAGAAACGGGGTGGGGTTATGGGGATACCAGGTTCAACTGGGGGTCCTAGTAGCGACGGGGTTGATTTATGGGGATATCATGTAAGAGTATAGTTCCCAGTAAGCAGTTATGGGGATACCAGATACAGCTGTAGGTCCGAGTAGCAACGGATGCAGTTATGGGGATACCAGGTACAACTGGAGGTCCTACTAGCGACGAGGTGCAGTTATGGGAATACGAGGTACAACTGGAGGTCCTAGTAGCGACGAGGTGCGGTTATGGGTATACCAGGTACAACTGGAGGTCCTACGAGCGACGAGGTGCGGTTGTGGGGATACCAGCTACAACTGTAAGTCCTACAAGCGTCAAAGTGCGGTTATTGGTGATGCCAAGTACAACTGTAGGTCCTACAAGCGACGAGGTGCGGTTATGGGGATACGAGGAACAACTGGAAGTCCTACAAGCGACAAAGTGCGGTTATGCGGATACCAGATACAACTGTAGGTCCTACAAGCGACGAGGTGCGGTTATGGGGATACCAGGAACAACTGGAAGTCCTACAAGCGACAAAGTGCGGTTATGTGGATACCAGGTACAACTGTAGGTCCTACAAGCGACGAGGTGCGGTTATGGGGATACCTGGTACAACTGGAGGCGACCGGTGGGGTTATGGGGATACCAAGTACAACTGGAGGTCCTAGTAGCGATGAGGTGCGTTTATGTGTATAGCAGGTATAACTGGAGGTCCTTGTTGGGGCCGACTGCGGTTATGGATACCAGGTACAACTGCAGGTCCTAGTAGCGACGGGTGCGTTTATGTGGATACCAGGTCCAACTATAGTTTGACACGCCTTCAAAGCAACAATGAAATAATTTATATTTTTATATTAAATTTGTTTAATTTGAAAACTCCAATAATTTCTAGAATTTAAATTAACAAAAGGTCAGATGCTACTTAAACTAAGCAAAGGCTAATATTTATGTGTAAGCTTCGATATGTGTATCACTTTCCTGCGTGCTATTGGCATGTTATGACAGATCATTAAGTGGTGTAGTTTCTGAGATAAAGAATTTCAAAGTCTTGATATATAGCTACATACCAAAAACTGCGTTGCCACTGGCATCCATGTTTTTTGGCGTACTATTTCTTTGTTTTTGAAATACATCTCAGGCACCAATTAAAGTCATTATAGCAACATGCAGGCTTTTTGGTGGAGGAAGATCAAATACAAGTGTATGGGTAGAACCACCAGTACACCGCATGCTAGCTTAGCTGGAAGACCTTCCGACATAAAGTCTTTCGTGCCAAACAAAACTTGAAGCCACATGGTTGGAAGCTTAGCAGTCGAAAGAGTTACATGTTGGCGAATTTACCATAACGTCAAGGGTGCCACTATCCCTCAATATTTTTGAAAGATCAAAATTCTATGAAATTAATATTGATACAGGCCCATTCAGGGAGCATGAAAACTAAATATCAAGGGGTCTTTTACTTTTTTGGCAACACGATTTTCAGTTTTCCATAATAACCATCTATATCAAATGCTTACTATGTCTTCAAACTTTATTTTAATTAGCTGTTTTTGCCGTACACCCAGTAATAAGTAATTGCATCACTTGGGAACTAGAATAAAAATGACAACCTATTGATTCAAAGTGGGCCAGAAAGTAATGCTTCTCACTCTTTCACACAAAAGCATGGAATAAACGAAGATCACAATAGTTCCCCATGTGCATATGCTAAGGTGAGCTAAATATATGCGACAAACAAAACATGCATGGTACTGTTAGTTAATTAAATAATGGTAGAATCATCATAAGAACATTATTTTCAAAACAGTTTATAGATTATTTTAAGTATTTTAGTTCAAATTTGTTTCTGCATTAAATTTGAACTGAAACGTAATCGGGATGTAGATAAAAACGCAAACTTAGCCAGGAAATAAGTTATCATGTATCTTAATATATTGTACAACAAATGTTGAGGTCTATACATGTTTATAACTTACTTTCTCAATCACCATAACAATAACCACTTCCGCAATCACATTCTCGTTGTCATAGTAAAAGTATCATCCTAAAATATGTTGTCAGGTGGGTATTAACAAGTGATACTGATAACCCTTTAAAGGTGATCTGAAAGACCTGAACACTGAGACGATTGCGAATCTATTACAAAATTAACTATCCGCGGGTCTAACAAATCCACACGTCTTTCCCTAGCTCGTCTCAATCCACTCCTCCTTTCTTTCTTTCTTTCTTTCTTTCTTTCTTTCTTTCTTTCTTTCTTTCTTTCTTTCTTTCTTTCTTTATTTATTTATTTATTTATTTCTTTGAAGCCCATATTTATACCCTGAACAAGTTGCGCCTTATCACTTAGCCCGCATATATTTTCCGACAATCGTGTCATTCATAGGGTACAACGTCTCACGATTTATATTTTGACGTAAGCATAAATCGGGGCCGAACCGTGCCCCTTTATTGCCATTTTTATAGTTTCGCGGTATACAACATGTTTATTGTATTGTTTGGTTTATTATTCATGTCATTCTTCCCATACCCAAGGCTTATCTTTGTACTTAGTGTAAGTAAACGATGCTATAGGTTAGTCTTGTAACATTCTAAGTGTTATTTAAAGTATTCTGAGCATTGTTATTATCATTCCCTAACTAAACATGTTTTTATCATATAATTTAAAACTAGTTAATATGGATATATCACATTACAACGCGCAAACAAAATGACTTCACCTCAACTTATACAAAATTTATAAATGTTTCCTACTCTCGACATTTAATTGAATGAAAACAACAAACAATTATTGGTAAACCAGACGGCTTTAGTCTGTATAAAGGGGTAATAAGCAAAGGGGCAGAGTACTTCTCGCTGCAGAGTACAGGCCGTTGAAGAGTACTGATCGTTGCAGAGTACTGGTCGTTGAAGAGTACTGGTCGTTGCCGAGTACAGGTCATTGCAGAGTACAGGTCGTTGCAGAGCATATGTCGTAACAGAGTACTGGTTGTTGTAGACTACAGGTTGTTGCAGACTACATGTTGTTGCAGAGTAAATGTCGTCGCAGAATACTGGTCGTTGCAGAGTACATGTCGTAACAAAGCACTGGTCGTTGCAGAGTACATGTCGTTACAGAGTACTGGTCGCTGCAGAGTACTGGTCGTTGCAAAGTACCTGCTGTTGCAGACTACAGGTTGATGCAGAGCAGATGTTGGTGAATTGGGTCAAATTGATTTTGACAGACTCATATAAATATAGTAGTACATTAAACATGTAAAAATGTTATCTTGTTGATACTTATATGATAATAGTATTACAATAAACCTGTCTAAACAAGCTATAATGTTTATACGCATATAATAATAGTTCTACCTACAATAAACATGGCAAAACATGATACCTTGTTGATACTTATATAATTATATTATTACAGTAAACATGTAAACATGTTATCTTGTTGAAACGTTTATAGTAATATATTACAGTAAACATGTGTAAACGTGATATCTTTTTGATACTAATGAAATTGTAGTATTACATTAGACATAAGTAAACATGTTATCCTATTGATACTCATATAATAATAGTATTATTGGAAACATGTGTAAACACGTCGTCTTGTTAATACTTATATAAAATATGAAGTAAAAATGACTTTATTAAGATTGCATAACAAATTTTAACAAGAGCACCGAAAGCGGATCAAAATAAGCCCGTCAATTGATCAATTTGAAACAAATTGCTGTGCACTCTTGTGTAATGCAGTATGGCAAAATTTTGAACTGCACTGTTTATAATTTCAAGAAAAAATGAAATTAAAGTAGAATAATATAGACAAATCTTTAATCTGCCAAACTCCCAAACTGCTGTGCACTGTTGTGCAATGCACTTTGGCATGAGTGTGGACTGTGGTCTGGTTAATTGAAAATCAAAGTGGAATAACACATATCACATATACCAAAAACTTACAAAAGAGTCATGTCCTTTGTGTGGAGAGGGGCGTTATTCAAAAATAAAAAAAGAGAAGAGTGACGTTTCTTGTGCACTGCACTCCGTTTCAATAACACCGATCTACTTTTGACGTTTCATGTCAATAGCTCTAACAATGTAGGAGTATGGTCCTAACATCTAAAACGAAGATTGAACTAAGGGAAATAACTCCAAAACTATAAATTGTACAGTGGCGGTTATTGTGCACTGCACTCCGTCTCATTGTGATCTATCCACATGTGTGTTTCACGTAGTGAGCTTTGATATCGTAGGAGTTTGGCTTCTGACAAGAAAATTAAACAAAGGGACATTCTGGATATCCTGAAGTACAGTCTCACGGTTCCTGTGCACTGCACTTTCGACCAATCTATGAATAAAGTTCAAGTGAGATAACTCGGAAATCCTGAAGTATGTCATGATTGTTCTTGTGCATTTCACTCCCTCTCAATGAGATCTATTCACCTAGGAAGTTTTAAGTCAACAGCTTTGATAGTGTTGGAGGTATGCTCTGGACAAGATACTGAAACAGCGAGTATAGGACCTTACGGACGAACGACACTTTATTATGGCTGCCCCAACGGTCCCATAAAGGTAAGAAGATAACCATTTAGACATACCAATTGGTTTGGATTTCGTTTACGCCGGTCTGTCCATGGGTCAAACAATTTCCTGCTAAGTAAGAGCGGTAAGCAACATTTCAGTTTAGGTGAACGGAATCCGGAAGTGAATGGAATATTGACTAACGGGATGTGACTATGTTAAAGGGGTTTTATGCGTAAATGTAATTATGATTGTTCTTTATGGATTGCACTCATGCCATTTATATTTTATTTAGAAGAGCGGTGGGTGGGGTGCAACATATTGAACCATTGGTCAACTCAGATCGATATAACCAGAGATTGTCTGACTCCATATGCTTCAAAGAAGACATTGGTCACAATGCAGATATGGATCCAGAAGGTGCACTGGTGGGAGTACAGGGGTTGGTGCGGGAGTGGGGTGTCCACATCTTTTTGTTGTGTCGGGTATGGGGGTCATTCCCCTGCAAAAAATGCGTTTTATAACTGTATTTGGTGTTTTGTGAAGACTAAAAAGCACATCAAGTGTCAAAACACTACTACAACTACCATTAATTTATCAACAGCATGTGCGGATCTAGCGAGGGGATGGGTGGGAGTGAGTTTTGACTCACTTAAATGTTTTTGCACCTTTTCAAAATGCATGAAATGGCTCGATTTAGCTGCTACAAAAATATAAGTGTTTAGCAGGTTTAATCCCCTACACACCCCTAGCACCATACACAAGCACGCCTGGTGCTCGCTCAGTTTTGACTTTTATAATGTCTCTCGCCCACAGACTCGTCAGATATTGCTCATTGAAAAAAATGCAATGCTTGGCTCATTTTATTGTTACATTACATGGTGTTGCAGATTTGCATTTGTTGAATTTTCTGTTGTTTGTTTGACTTCTATTGAATTTGTTGGATTTCTGTTTGTTTTGCTTTCACTTATACTGCAATGTTATCATTAAAAAACTTACCAATACAAATACATTGTCAAACTGAATTTCATCATTTGTTTCCATATTTACCTGATAATAGCTCACCTAAGCACAGACTAGATGCCACCTTTAGTTCCCAATCTTCACCAAAATTTAATAGAATTTTTGCCTGCATGAAATATTGGATGAAGTTCGTTCTGGGTCAGAAAGCATGTCACAAGGTGCAAATCTTAGAAAAAGACACTTTGAAGACAAAAGGTAGGAGGTCAAAAAGTTGGTCACCAGATCAAATATTAAAAAAATCAATGTGAATACCACTGAGGTCTCAGTTATGGTCCAATCTTCAAGAAAGATTTGTTAAGTAAATAACTCTTGATACCGAATATGAGCCTTCTAAAAGCCCATGCACACAGGTGAGCGATTAAGGGCCATCGTGTTTCTACTTTTGATTAGCAGTATTGTTGTGAAAATTTAAGTGTAGCCGACTACACTATTTGTTATGACAAAGGAAGCATTGCCGTGACTTGGAAAAGCTGAGTGGCGTGGACATCCCCCCCCCCCGACACACACACACACACCAACCCCAATATTTCACTGAAAAGGTCTGGATCACACAGTTTTTGTAAGGCATGTAGAGCTTTTGCCCAATTGGTTTCCCTTGCAGCTGACCACTTCCCTGAGGCCATCTGGCTCGCGCAGTACATCCGCTACATGTACAGCAATTCTGTCACCTACCCTACTAACAAGCGTTATCAGCACTTCTTGGTCGTGAATATAATGGCGGCATTAGACAAAGACTTCCGAGTGGCTCGTCCCTTTGCATCAAAAGCAAGGCATTCAGTAGACTTTCAATGTAATCAAATGAAATTTTGTTACTTTGTAAATGTAATTACAAAATGTGGCAAAAGGAGTGAATAGGAACCGAAAATGATTTCCTCCTGACTGGCCCAAAACAATGCTTAGGGATATGCCTAAAACAAGTTTTGGGTTCATTGGCTAAAGGGCGTAGTCTAGATTGAACAATGGCCAAGGGAACAAACATTGATAATGTTGACACAATTCATACATGGGTTTGAGCCCATGTACGCGCAAACAACATTTTTGGCGCTCTAAGAAGATAGTTGAAATAATTCTGATCTGTCAAAAAACATGGCTGTCAGGGGCATGGCCATTTTCCATGTAAGACTATTTAGAACAAAAATCTTGTCCGATACTACAAGAGGTAGACCCTGGACATTTATTACATATGATCCTTGGTAGGCCCTGTATCAACATTGTTCAAAACATTTTGATCCGTCAAATACTTTGGCGTGGCCATTTTCCGTATATGGCTTTATATGAAAATATGTCAGAGAAAAATCGAAAGTCTTGTCAGAAACTAAAAACGCTCGAACTTTGACATTTGGTTTATGTGTGCCTTTGGTGGCCTAGTATCAAGATTTATCAAATAATTCTGGATTGTCAAAAAGCCTTTTTTAGCAGGGCTAAATGTCTGCGGCACTCACGTGAGCAATATAGGGCCATCATGGCCCTCTTGTTAGAGAAACCGCTAGAATAAGAATATATATGGCAGTATGAAGTCCTATGAGCATTGCAACTTGTACAACAATTTGAAAAGTCACAGGACAAAGGTATCCCCATGCAATCAAAATGTAAATGTATGAACAAATCTGTAATAAGTCAAAGAGGAAACCCGACAGTTACCGCCTTGGAACGGCCAGTCAGCAATATGGACTGACTGTGGTGCCAAAACCGATTTTACAGAGCTCTAACCTCGCACTTACTGGTGGGTTTCTCAAAATGCAAGTAATGAAAAGAAAAAAAAACAATTCATTTAAATAAATGTCCAAGCGCTGACGTTTTGTTTGATAAGGTATGACGAAAGTAGTGAAGTGATTGAAAGAACTACCCCATATACAATTTGTTTCCCGAACGGATTTGACACGCGGTGAAGAGCGGGGAATAACAAGTCGGCGACTAACCAGACTTTGACGGCCGCAATTTTAATAAAGATTCGTATTGTCTAAAGTTTAAATGAAGCGTACACAGGAACGAGATGATCAAACAAACTATATAATTGTGTCAACTCTTTAAAAGTGCTTTACTAATTTATTAATAATATGTTGTTCTTTAAACTACAATAATTGGTTTGGAGAAAAACAGCCCAAAGCTGGAAATGCTTAGTCATATTTTGTTTGACCAAAAATTGCAGCTTATGATCTTTGGAAAAAAACAACAATATTTACTGACTTTTGTTTAAGTTCGGACCAACATTCAATTAATGCTTTGCATAACAGACGCCAAATCAATACAACTGTATATCATTTATTTAAGGCTCACAAGGAAGTCTGACAATTAAGGTATATATTTATCGTACATGTAGTTTATGTGCTCACTTTATCATGTAGCTGTAACTTCAATAAAGACTACGGGATAATATTGATTACTTTATTTTACTAATTATACAATCTGACAATACTACAATGATTGTTTACTAAAATTTGTAGATTGAAAAAAGATTCTTATGAATTTAGGGGCGCCCGTAGCCAAGTGGTAGGGTCGTCGATTTGTAACTCCTCTGATTTGCGGTTCTCATGTGCAATTATAATTGATGCAGGGTTATTTTCCGACTGAAAAGGGCCCAATTAGAACCCTTCTTTATTAGGTTAAATATTTGAAAATACATTCATTTCAACATAATATAATTTAAACTTACAAATAAGAAAAACAAAACATTACAATGTGGCATTAAGTTTAATGGTGGTATCTGACCATTTTTTGCCAATTAATTGTATTTCAAACAACCAAACAAATTATTGTTACCTGAACAGATTCATAGAAATGGTGCTCATTGACGTCCTAAATCGCTGTGGAAAGTAAAGCATAACACCTCAGTTATCCCTACAATTAGTGTTTTCCTATGATCCAGATTTTTTTGGGCGGGAACCTCCTTTACATCTGAAAACGATTTTTATTCTAATTATTTAATGCGATGCTTCATTGAAAATGACTTTGGTTATCATGTATCTGCATTAAATTGTTATATAATAAAATGTTTAAGATCAAAACTCAAGAACGGGACATAGATATGATCAGTGTTTTTTTGTTTTCTCAGACCTTTGCGGTGTAGCATGATTCATTACTGTTTCACCATGTCCTGTATCAACCCTACTCTCTCTCCTCTGTGCATCAGAAAACTTTTTGTCTCTCATTCCCTCTCCAAATCTTACATTTCCCTTTTCTGATAAGCCACATCAATTTCTCACATTTAATCTCTCTAATCCATTGGTACATACACACAATCATTCTTCTATGACACCCTGTTTCATAAGTCTCTTATAATCTAGCTTGACACTCAGCATGGCACTAAGCTCTAATTACCTCCTACCATCTCTAGCTTTGTTACATCAATGCCATTAAAAGTCGATTTTAGCTGTGACCATATTTAATAGGCTAATAAAGGATTCTTGGACCTGACATTCGAAGAAAGTTGGTATCTGGATTAGTTATGTAATCTACATAGAACTAAGACCATTCATCCATCCAGGTGATATATCTTTAGATTTGGTTTAAAATCTTAAAACAATAAAGCATTAACTTATTACAAAGCATATCTTTCTAACACAGCTTAAATGTTCAAATATGTAACAAATATTAAATAACACTAAATGAAACCATGGACACCAAGTTTGTGTTATCTTCTAACCAAACGGCTTGAAATTGGTGTTGACGGTCTGGATTATTATTAAGACATATGACGTATTATTGTAATTTCCAAGCGAAAGTGTTTAACACGTGATCATAACTATTTTATCTGACACACAATGTAATGAAGCGGAAGCTTTGTGTTTTGGTGTCTAATATCATTTAACATACAAGGAAATACTATCGGGAAAGCACCCATTTGTTAACAAGGGCCTGACAAATAAAAGTTCAATTACATTCAGATGTTACTTGGACACATGCTATTTTGCAAGTATTGTTGCATCAAATATCAATTATTACATTTTAACTACTATCTTCGAATTTTTTAACACGTAGCTGTTTCTTTGAATTGTCTGATAATGTTGAAAGTTATGTAACATCTTAACAACACCAGTCTTTATACGTCCTGGATAAAACGAAAGAGAAAGAAATGTTCAGACGCACATAAAAAGCACATAATGGTCTTACAACTATCGAGCATTAATTGCCCTTGCACGCATTTGACATAGTTCCTTCTTTTATTTAGTGAACACAGTATAATAGTGTTTAAACAATGGCATGCAGTGTGTGTTATCTTATGTATTTAGTGAAAAACCAGGGTTAAATTGTGCAATTTAACTGAACCATGAGATATTACTACTGTGCGCCATCCTTAACAACATTATTCATTGCCATGTTTGTGCAAAAATGGTTGATGTATGGTTTTATGCATACTATGTCATCAGTTCAGGTGGTTTGGTGTGAGTATGATGCACAGTTTATATGAATGGATAACCGATCGGAATAAGATACTTGGCAGGTTGCTGTCTTTAGAAATTTAGAAAAAAGAAAAATAAAAATTGAAGATATAACACATATTCCTGGATAAAGAATTATGGATCTTAGCTGAGCCACAATGGACAGTTACCTATTTTTAAACTAGAAAAACAGCTTCCCCAACATTTGAGGCCATATTATATAACCTTCAAGGTCATTTACTAGGTCAAATTTTAGAAAAACCGTGTGAACGCTCTAGAGGCCACATTTACGGCAAAATCTTTACCAAGCTTGGCCAGAATGTTTGCCTGCATGCTCTTTTTTTATAAGTTCGTAACTTCGTTATGTGAGATCAACAAGTGGGACACTAGCTCAAATTTGAGAAACAATATGCTAGAGGCCACATTTCTGAGTCTTCACCAATCTTGACCATAATGTTTGCCTGTATGAAATCTCGGACGATTTAGTAACTGGGTCACGCGCAGTCAAAATCTAGGTCTCTCGCTCAAATATGAGAAAAACCTGGTGAGCAAGCTGGAGTCCAGATTTATGGATTAAACTGTCACCAGTCTTGCCCAGAATAGTTGCCTTCTTTTACATCTTAGATCAGTTTATGACTGGGTTCGGTGAGTCACTAGGTCAAACTGTAGCCTCTAGTATGTTCACAAGCAACTTGTTGACGGTGGACGATGACGACGGAATGAAGTTGTATTAGAAACGCTCACATTAAGCACGTTGTGCTAGCATAAGCTAAAACGATATCATTATATTTTATTTTTACAAATTAACCTTTACTAATAACATGTAAAGTACATCAATGTAAACACAGGCATTACCATCATTGTGTAAAACTGTTTATTATCAGTAATGTTGAAAGTAGTCCATGCCTACAATACTTTAAGAACTTTCACATAGAACGTTCGATCTGGTGTTGACAATAAGCAATGTCTCTGGCAGCATGTTGTTTTTTAAAATTCAAACAACAACAAATCCTTTGAACAACTGTTGCTTCCTTATGCCTTTCCCTGAAACTTCTGATGCAGTTTGGTCGAATTTAATCTTAATAGGTAAATAAGAAAAGGTCATATCACAATTTTCACAGATATATAAATTTAATCTACCTCTAGACAAAGGCAAACAGGATAAATGTAAATGTGACACAAAAGAAAAAAACATCAGTTACCGCCTTCAAACAGTCAGTTGACGAAAAAACCGACTGGGATGCTTAAACATGGTCTGTGGAGCGCTCCAACCTCGCACTCCCTGTTGAAGGAACGCCACATGTTTAACGTCTAGTGGGGCTGCCTGGTTGCTGCAAATAGTGGCTTACATATTCTGGTTTATTCTCGCTAGCTTATTTTACTGTCTTATACCAAAAATAGTCTACATTGGTAACGACCGACAACAAATTATGCACACACTGTGGTAGTTCATTTTGTGGTAGGTTCCTTTTTTGTATCAACATATGACTCTATCATGTTTTTTTACCAATAAGAATTACTTTGAAATTCTTTAATGCTAACCTTGTGTCAGCAATTGCAAGTTGGTAAAAATGAGGTTAGATTACGGTAGAAAAGGAAACGCACAGACAAAAAGCATACTTCATAACTGTGAACTCTCTTGACATGAACATGTGCTCTAAAGCGATTTATGTTAAAATCTCACCTCATATTTCTGTGAACAAAAGTGAACTCTTTAAATAAATTATTCTAAGACAAAACTTTGTTTGACACAGCGTGATTAAGCATCCTTGTCACTTGTTTTCACATCCTGCCTGCGTTGCTTGACATAGATAAAAAACTAGGTTCACTGCTTTCACCAGACCTAATTTTCTTGCCAAGTGTCTATGTGACTAAAAATAAAAGTGATTGGCAGTTTTGCCCTTTGTTTTTGAATTTGGCTTGATCGGATGCATTTATTATTATCAATATAAACATTAGGCCTTTGTTTTAACTTGTGATTATTGGCCCTAATAGTTTGGACTGATATCATGGTTACTATTTCGTAGGGAAGGTACTGGTGAACCTTTTTGAAATTGTTATGTTCTTTCGATTAGGTTAACCTACTACTGTATTGCTACATTCCCATTGAATAAACTGCATCCAACAAGCATCTAGATGACTAATTCATGGCCCGCCCTTATCGGGCACCATGGTAATACTAACACCTGTTGTCTACTTCAAGCTGTTTGAGATCTTCTCCCTGTGAAGTTTCACTGCAAGTGAAAACGCGCGAGATCAATGACTTCGTCTATCCTAATTTGACTTTGCTGTTATCGTTTATACAGGAAGTTGACACCAAGTCAACTGGACTCTGGACTAGGTGGCAAATAATTAGATTTTTTCCAGTAATTCTAGATTGCATTTTTTGAAGATATACATTTTACTTATAAACGGAATGGTATAATACATTTACTTCAAATCGAGTTCAATTTCGTTTTTCGAAATCAGCTTCATTTTTGACGCTTCTGTATAGCCCTTTCTGAAAACATGATTTATCTGCCTCTATATTTCCTATATTTTGCTCTTCGTTTGAGATTTAACTTCCGGAAAACGCGCACCTGTTACTCACAGTTAGTAAATGCAGCCAAATCTGAACGCCCACATTACTCTGTTCATTACTCGGTTCATTGAAGCGAAGTGCAAAAAGACTGGCGTCAAGAGCAATACATATAAAAAGAAAGGCAATGGACACGCAAGTTACCGTTGTGTTTGTAAACGCAACGTCTGTGGTAAAATTATTGATGGGGTGAGACTTTTCTTACATCGATTTCCTGTTTAATTATCACAGTTCGCAGCAAAAGCCATTTCTGTCTCTTTGGAAAGGCATACAAATGTATCATGATCTGGATTTTTTTTCACATTTGCAGCGGGAATAAATGGCATTACTTTGCATATAACATACACAAAGTGTTCCTTTATGCTGTGGACATGTTGATTTACAAATGTTTCGTTACCTCATTTAAAGGCATTTTATGTATCGGTATAGTCTTTTTAATTTTACTTGCGCATAAGTTTCGTTTAAATTGCACTATGATAATTTCTATCATTAACAAAAATTACTGTGAAGCTCTAAAGAATCATACATCGGCCATGTCAAAATGGGCTAAAATTTTGACTAAAATGACGCCGCATGTTCCTTGATCTTTCTGAATTTTGCCGCCACCAAGAAAAATGCCTAATTAACACACACTTTGATTTCCCAAAAAAACTTATAATCTTGTCCTGAACATGTTGTGATTTTTTTTTAATTGTTGCCTGATATTTACTTAGCTGAGAGAATATGATCCTGGCAATTACGGAAAAAGTCCAAATTCTTACAAACTGTTAAGGTAATGCATGACTTACATTAGAGACACATATGATTGTCGATATGTTTGGGGTCACAGTTTGGCTTTTTTAAGAGTGAATTACAAAATTATATTTAAATAAGGAAGATAAAAAAATATTTTGAAGCTCCGAATTCATGGAGAAAGATACGAAAGATAATATAACAAAGACTTTTCTGTCTGATAACACTACTTACGTCAGCATTATACGGTCACTTTCACACCTAATATTGTAAGTTCATACTTCTTACAAGACCAGTCAGCAATGAATAAACACTTTGCTAATCACATACACACACAATGCGTAAATTAACACCTTGGATAGTATCTATGAGATTGGATTCGTTTAATTTGAAGAACGTTAATCCACATTTAATTAAAAAATATTAATAAGATTTTTTCTTTCATTTTTGCATAATCTCTACAAGTTGTCATGTTTGCTTCACAACAAATAATATGAATTTTTACCGAACTATTTTATTACACTAATTTTATTTGGCATATTGTATGCTCTGTGACATTGGTTAGTGAAATAGTTTATGATTAATGTGTCTGCGATAATGTCAATAGTAGTTGCCTAGTTGGTAGGTATACGTACGCTACCGTAGTTACAAAAAGTAACTCGCCGTAGTTAGCAGTGAATTGTGTGTTTGTTATTGCTGAATAATATATAGAATTGTTGCCATAAGATATGTATTCGAGACACCCAAAAGCCGAGTTTAATATGTTATGTATTCATGATAATGACTAGGTATACGTTACTTCATCTCTTAATTATTATCAATTAATCGAGTTGGCATGGGGATGTTTCAACCAGGAACTCTTTATATTCAACTTAATAAGAACAACAGTTTTTTTTTATTTAGTTTAATCTTTAAACATACTAAATTAACAAATAATTAAATATTTGTCCTATTGTCATACGGCATTCGAAGATAAGAACTCCACACAAAGTAATTCCTTCTTCATATTATAAAAAAGCCGTATGGTTCTTTATCTATTCTAAACACAAACCTTTACACATATAACACACCGTAACTATTTTGTTGAATTGTTTTTTTTTATGTAAAGGGTTTTTGGTCATAAAACTGCCATGAGAAAATGCTCCGTATGGGGATCAGACGTTAGCCAATCAAAGTTATATGCGTGTCATATGGCACCGTTTATCATCCATACTTCCCATTGGGTACATCATGTCCACTCCATAACCAAGGCTACATTCATAAAACACGTGACAAAGTATAGTACCCGTTTTAGAACGCAGGTCATATCGAAAAGTTTTGCAGTTTCGGATTATCAGTCTAAAAATGTTCGACTGCAAAAAATCATGTAAAAATGTTTTATATGAAATTCAGTTTAAGTGGAACACTTTTCTTCATAGTGTTGTTATCTTTAGTTAATTATTAAATTAGCAAACAGTAACATGGGCATGTAGTTAGTGATTACCTTTTACGCGAGTAAGAAAGTACCGAGTAAATGATTTTTAATGAACCAATCACCCAAGTTCATCACGGTACACAGGTACAGCTTTTCTAATTGATGCGGAAAACACAAATATACAAATTAATCATATAAGATATACTTGAATTAATTATAAAATTTACAATCAGCAATTAGTTTTGTTTAGTCGTTTATTTAACTTCATACAAAAGCAATTTCTCGGTATAAAGTAAAAAGACAATGAAATATTTATTTTCATATAGCCAGCTCATTACGAAAGCATTTCACTTTTAAAAAAGGAACGCGTACTTATTGTTTAGCTGATACTTTCTTCTCTCTTCCTGATGCAACAAAAATGTTTCTTCTTGCTGATGATTTTCATTTTGTTGTAATATTTTTTCTGACACAATAAACATAAAAGGTGACGCATTGCTGCCACTGTCAATATGGTATTGAATGTTGATACAATTACTACTACTGCTGCTGTTGCTTAGGTGGATTTGTCATCCGAGGAACCAGCATCATATCCATTTTAAAAGGAATGCTTATATAATTCCAATTTGCGGAAAGTGTGTTTGCTAGAAAACGATAATATTAAATAGAGATAGAAAAATAGTAAATATGATCTAATCACTTGTCCAAGTAAAATACTTTTTGGTAATCCTTTTTTTTTCGTACGAGATAGACAAACTTTTAAAAGACAACATAATGTTTAATGTATGCAAATTTTCGTTATACACTCATGTATTTGTGTAACTAAGTTTGTTTTAGGGTACATCATTACTATGTATATTCGTCAATAATGAGAAGTACTATCAAACTTGAATGACAGCATCCTTATGGATTCATAATTAATTTTCAAATATAGTCAAATATAAAGTATAAAATATATTATTTAATTCATTTATAAATGAGTAGATTTAAACAGCAGTGAAATATTTCCGCTATTACTATAGTATGTCAATGCGTTGCGAGTTGTTGATCATGAATTTGTTTCATAGTACTACTCAGATTCCCCTTCTGTGTGTGATTTTCAGTTAATATAATGTATAATCGGGGACCTTATGGCGGCCATATGTGTGTATGTATGAGTACAATAATATACAAAGACGGGGGCCTAGCGGCTGGTAGCGTGTATGCCTCTTTGAATAAACTTACGATAAACGGGGACGCGTGTGTGTGAGAAATACCATGTCAAAATCGGGTGTGCATGTTGTCGTCCGTACCAATTTGAGTAATAAGGAACATGTTCGATTTCTGCGAATTTTACATATGTTATCGTTCATGCACGGATTTCAGCAATAACACAACCGGGAACAACGTTCCCGGTTTGGGTTGTGTCCCCAGTTGGACGAGGTGTATTCATACAACTATCCCCGTTTGTCACCATATACATAAGCAATCCTGTATCCGTTCCTGAGTTTTAATGCTGGTATTTTTGTGTGTGTTTCGCTGTGGTAAGGTTAGTTATTTATATAAAGGTATATAGATCCCGGAACGCTTTGCTTTTACAAAGGATATCACATGCACAAGTCCATCTCTGAGCATGTGGACCGGTCTATTTTAATATTGGAAAGACCATTCTACCTGCGCAGAAAGGCCTTATTATATGGTTCCTTTGTCTAATCGGGTTGTTCTAAGATATATCAATCCAACAAAGCAGTAGGTGTGTAGTAACAGATGAATGAAACCATATAAGGCAAACAGAAGATGCACACTATGGAATTATGTGCATAACTCCGAACAGAACTATGTCCAGAAACAACAAAAATATAATCCCGGTGCTTTTCAAAGACCAATTATCTCTGCCACCAAAAAGGAAAGTCATAAATGTACTAAGCAAACGAAATTCGGACGAGATTATATTATTTTGATATGTTTTTTTTTTTATGTTGTTTATATTTTTAGTTTTATTTTAACGATAACGTCCAAGGATTTTTACATTTTAAAAATAACGTTTTTTTTGTTTTTGTTTTTGTTTTGTTTTTCTAAATATGCCAGCATCCATGAACGTTCGTAAAATATAAAGAGAGCAATTGCTTGTGTTTAACTCTTGAAAAAGTCAATTTGCCGAAATTTTGAGTGTGAGCTGTTTTTGAAAAAAAAACAACAGAAAATAATTGTTTGATTATAAAGGGTATTCAACGGAACACCACATATTGTCTTAAAATAGAGGAAATTATAAAAACTCAGATTAAATATGTTATGTATTCATGATAAATACTATACTGATACCTATGGATACAATACTAAATCGTCTGAACTTAAAAAAGGCCTTACCTGTGAAACGTGAGCATTCTAAAATGCCTTAAAATAGTAGTTTAATGTCGCGACATATTTGAAAATGGAAAACATTGTCGGAAATCACCTTTATATGTAGCCCGAGTACTAATAGTCTACGGATTGGACCCAACCAGTTTTTACACCACTGGACATGAATACTTTCCGTATTCTTTGAACAGAACAGATCCTCTCAGATTGGAGAGGTTCAAATTTATTTCCTTACAATAAAATCGCACGTCGTAGATGAAACTTTAGTGTCCTTTTCATATAATTATACGGGAAATAAAATACTTCCCCCTTCCTTACCAAAAATAACAAGAAAACTTCCCTTTTGAGGTAACTTTTTGTTGTATTAAAATTATGTTTTTGTTTGTTTTTAGTTTATCCAATTTTAAAGAGAGTGGACCATGTCCATATTCGTTTAAAATTAAAAAAAACTATAGTGCATATCATAGTCTCACATATTTATTTATTGATTCGATCCAATTTCATTTTATATAAAAATTGTTTATTAATGCTGTCGAAGCCTGTTTGAGTTATGTTATAAACATGAAACACGTGCTTATTGCCAGCCGGTCCTCGTTTCTGCAGCTACATGCGACACGTAATCGTGTCAATGCGGGAAAACGGTATGGGAGATGTGGTTATGTAGTAATATAATACTACAGAGTGATGGAGTTTGAAACCAAAGTTTGCAAAAACGTACATTTGATAATATACCTTTTCAAAGTTATGCGCATTTTATACGGTTAACCGGATGACAAATTGATAACCGGATACATGTGCGATATCAAGTTATCGGGTTAACCATTGGCATCCCAAGTTAAACAGAATTAAGTATTTATAAACCTATTAACATCCGCTATTACTATTACTGTTACTATATTGCTATATTGCTTGATCAGTGGATTAATAGTTCTACTCAGATTCTGCTTCTGTGTGTGATTGTTTAAAATATAACTATAAACGGGGACCTTACGGCGGCCATATATGTGTTTGACTGTTTAAAACTCTACGCAAAAAATGGGGACCAGGTGGTTAGAGTGTGTATGTCTTTTAGAAAAACGAAAGATAAACAGGGACGGGTATGTATGATAAATAGCATGTCCAAATCGGCTGTGTTTATTATGGTCCGAACCGATGTGGTTAATTGGGAACACGCAGCGATTTCCATGAATTTCACATATGTTATCTTTCAATGCGTCACATTAATATTTACCCTGATTGCCATTGTCTAGAGGTTAGATTTAAATTTAACTATCTGTATCTTATTTACCAAGTCAGAAATTGTACAACCGGGTACGTCCCGGTTGGCAGGTGTGTATTCGTACAACTGTCCCCGTTTGACACCAAATAAATGAAAAGAAATAAACACATAAAGACATGGTCATAAGACTAGCTGAAATTAAATTTAGAGTATATGACATAGAAACTTCATGTCTGTATAATGCACGGGTAAAAAGAAAAATCAATTGCTGAACAAGTACAATGCCTGTGTAAGATGTACATGCATTGTGTATGATATACACCTGTAACGGAATCACTATAATGTAGGTGTCCCAAAAAATTGCTATTTTTTTAAATTACAACAAATATGTAAAACGAGCATGAATTGTATAGTACGTTTCTAACTTTCGTGACCTAGCGGGAAATTACCAAAAATAGTGCAAAACTGCTTCTGTACAAATGTCGAAAACAATGTCAAACTTAGTCAGTTTAAATGTCGTGCTGGATGTATTGTCGAATGCTTTGCTATTTTCACGCACTAGGCAGAACACACATCGATAGTTTCTTCTCCTAATATGCACTCTCTGCATGCATCAATACTTCACATTTTCAACTCCAAGATGAGAGAAAATTACATCATGATAAATCCTGGCCTAAGAACATAGCAGATAAAGCACGAGGAACAATATAGTAAACATTAAAACAGGTGTATAAGACAGAAAAACAGACGTAGCGGCCTGTTGGGTCATAAGTATCATCATCATCATCATCATCGAATATGAAACACGATAGAAATTAGAGCAAATATACCACACGTGATATTTTCGATCAAAAATTATGTGCGCAACAAACTAATACAGTACAAAAAAGTTCCGGGATTCGTGTGGCTCAAGTTTTGATAAGCAAACCAAAACGAAATAGGAAACGATTTTATCGCATTAGTCATTACATTTGATAGAATAACGCAATATTTAGCAATCATATTTCATTAATCAGCTTATGCCACAAAGTTTGTAATAGCTGACATAATTATAATGATCGCGCGGCTGGCTGCAATGTATGGTGATAACAACAATGATGCTGATTATAATAATTGTGATCGTGATAATGACATAACTTGGTGATAATGTAGTCTAAACTCCCCGGACAATAAAACATGCGTAACGTTGTCTCGATTCGGGTGTGTATTTTCTTTTATATAAATAGATAAGTACAAATGGGCATTGGTTAAAAGTTACCTATAGCAGTAACATGGATACTGTCAGAATAAGACAAATACTTGTAGAATCAATTTCTGACATTCACTTTAATATTTGTTAAACAGTCGAGAATAGACAGCCTTAGGTTTAGACACTAGGAACACTCTGAACTATAATAAGTAAAAGTGAATAAAACATTTTTTATAATGTAGAAAGATGCAGCCAATGTTCATGTAATCCTTACATACCCGTTCATCTTCTTGCAACTGTGTAAAGTGGTCATATGATAATTTGCCGTGTTTCATTATAAGGGAAGTATTTGCATTAATAAAACGTCTTAATTTCTAAACACATTTTACTGCATTTTACTCATTTTTCGTCATTAATTTTCAAAAATTGTAACGTTTCACTGTCACTAGGACTATGTTTACCAAAAGTAATTGTTCTGGTTGATATATAAAATAAAATGAAACAACCATTTCTATTTAAGAAAGTTGTGTACTGTGTGTGTCTACTTTTAAGATAGAGGTTCGTGGAAAAGGTTCGGCTAAAGCTCGAAGGCACATGAAAAAATAGAAACTGTGCAGATGTGATTGTTTGTATAATATTTCTTAATTCATATTTAAATACAAATACATCATTGCATTTTATTTTTCAGATAAACATATACATAAATTATCTTTCAATAAGCAATTTATCATTCATTGTATGATTATCGTACATCGTTTCATGATAGACAATTCGGCGCTGTACGCTTAATTTAACAACGTTGTGAATGCACAGCGTATAGTTTGATGTTAAATATTATGAATATTATGAATAACATGGGCCATATCTAGCAATTCTAACTGGTGCTAAAACATAAACAGTGAATCGAAAGAAAAAATATCAGACAAGAGGTGTTATAATAATAATAATACTCGCATTATTCCAAAATCCGAAAAAACGAAAGGCAAAGTTAAGCTTTTGCTAATGATGGGTACTTACAAATTATCATGTAATTAAATTTTATTCTTTTATTGTAAAGGCTGTGTAAGTCGTAGCACGGTTAATAGTTATGAGGTGTAAACAATCTTATAAGAGCTCATGGCCAGGTCATCGAAAATGCTTTTTCTATTTGACATGCAAATAACAAGGTATAACAAAGGAGGGGGATATGCAATGAACAGGGCCAAAAGAGGGATATTAATTATATAATTTTAACAATGAACATAAAAACATAAGTGGTGTGTTAGTCTGTACTTAGTAGCTTATCCATAGGGCAACCATGAAATATGTCTAAAATATTTCATCGATAATAAAAAAATGTGAGAGGACAGATGTTCCACATTTTAATGCAAGACATCAGATTTAGCTAGCATGTTTCTTACTAAAAATTCAAGCACTAATACTTTAGTGTTTAACTTCAACATTATACAAAAAGAATGTGATTGAAGATGTCGACTTTATGCCTCTGATTTATACAAAATTTGTCATATAAGTAGTCCAAATGCAGTCTATTGCACAGGAGTACATACGATATCTTAAGGTGCATCTTTAGTCCATACTATATGTCCTAAAATACTTTTTCGTTCTTTTGAGGGCTACTGGAGGGCAAGGGGGTAAACTCCTATTGCAATAAGTGGATCATGATCATCGGGAGCAGAGGATTATATGAAGAAGGTGAGATAATACGTGACAGTGTATTGTACATATTTTTACAAGAGTTAACAAAAACAAACCAACCACTAGGAAACTATTTATCCGGAAATCTTTTTTTCAATTAATTGAAAATCTAGCCATCTAGTCCTATCAAATAATCGGTCCCAGCCCTAAGTATAACAGGATATATCATCATAACTTTTCTCATAACTTCAGTTTGTTTTCTCTGAACAAAAAATAGTTTAAAATTGCAATGCAGACAGCAGGCAAAATTCAACATTTTAACAAGGTGGTTGACATTGGCTACCTAAAGCACATGTGGGTTTGAGTTCGAGTTGGTGTAAACATGTAATATGTTAAGATATTCCAGTGTGAAAGTGGTCGAGTTGTAAGCTTGAAACTCCTCTGACTGTGCAGTTTTTTACTGTATGGGTTTGAGCTCTGGTCAGGGCGAAGAACTTATATCAGAAGGTCTTCCAGCTGAATTGCAGCTGTGTGTGCGTAGTGGATCTACCCAGATACATGTCTCGGATCTATCTCCACCAAAATAGCTGGACATTGTTATACTTATCATATTATGTTCCTTTAGTGTATTCATAAAAATAAAATATACCCCTGATGACTTTTGATGGTTTTGTGGTTCTTCCTGAGTAACTTTCAACTACTTGAATTTAATAAATACTTTTTGTAATACAATATGTGTATGTTTAAACAGCTTCAAGGGATATTACTCGCATCAAGTTGCATTTATAAAAAGGGCTGGACAAAACAGCTGCCATCACTTTCCCGTCCCTAATAGCTTGAAGACTCGTCCAGGAGTAAAGTGTCTGAATATCATTTAACGATATGTATTGGCAAGGTTGGTATGTAACTACAAATATTCTATTTGGAGATGACATATTTCGTGCATTATATAAGTGTGTGAATAGTTGCAGTGTGTTCACTTTGGCACAGTTTGGACACAAATTTACCTCTTCTATTAATGATGTCCTGTTGCAACCACATTAGGTATTGTTTTTTGTTCCAGCACCATACGCGACCATAAAGCCTTGGTGTTAAGATAGTTTAAGATAGTAACAATGTCATACAAGTGTTCAGTATCGTCAACTACTACTACTACTACTACAACTACTTCTACTACTACTACTACTACTACTGCTGCTACTACTACTACTACTACTTCTACTATTACTACAACTACTTCTACTACTACTACTACTTCTACTACAGCTACTACTACTACTACTACTACTACTACTACTTCTACTACTACTACTACTACTACTACTGCTACTACTACTACTACTACTACTACTACAACTACTACAACAACAACTACTTCTTCTACTACTGCTGCTTCTACAACAACTGTCCCTACTACTAAAGCTATTACTACAACTATTACTATAACTTCTGCTACTACTACTGTTACTACTATTACTTCTACAACATCTACTACAACAACAAAACCTACTACTTCTACTATTATTACAAGGACAACAACTGCAAGAACAACAGCAACTACTACTACTACTTATTTCTTCTATTCTCGGGGTATTATGTTAACATGTGTGTATTTTAAGTATGTTTTTACAAACGGTTTTGCCTTCAGTTTGTGCATACTCTATGGAGAGTCAAGATAGTCCAAGATATATTTTATTTCTGTAAAAATGTTTTCTTCAACCAACTTAACACGGCCGTCGAAAAAGACAAACTTTGTGCATGTCAAGTAAAACTTCATGATACCCATATTCATTTCAGGTTGTAAACCGAACGCGCAATACTCGCCGGCCGGTGTTTTATGTAACCCAACGAATTTGAATCGCCAAATATTCCGACTTTTAAGGACGTTAATAGTTTTCCTGTTGAATCTTTCGTTTTCATTTCTTTCCTTGTACAAAAACAGAGTATCATTTTTGTTTCACTAACAAAACAGCACTGAACGAAAAAGGAACTTAAATAACCTTGCTGGGATAGCTTATCTTACATGGTAAGTGCGCATGCGTAAAGCGCTGAATATTGTATTCCTACTAGCTGAGGGAACTGTTCGTGCCTCTTGCGCATTCGACATTTTGTCTGGCGTATGCAACCACTATAAGGAAGACATTACTTTTGGGGGACATTTAACAACATATTTGACACAAACGAAAAAGCGTTGGCTACTTTGGCAAGTAAGCATTGCATTTTTATCTTA
The DNA here is from genome assembly GCA_007844125.1 of Sinonovacula constricta. Lineage (NCBI taxonomy): Eukaryota > Metazoa > Mollusca > Bivalvia > Cardiida > Solecurtidae > Sinonovacula > Sinonovacula constricta. The sequence continues at coordinate 1,062,588 of CM017563.1, read as the reverse complement.
ATATACACTCGATAGCTATGTTTGTTATTATTATCACATTCTTATTCGCAGGAACTAAATTTAAACTTGTCGTTGTGCTAATATAACGTTATACATGTGAAAACGCATCAGAAAATCTGTACCAGGTGTTGGTTTCCTAGTGGCTTAGTGACAAAAAGGATCTAAAATATAACTGGGTGTCAGATCAAAAGGTACCAACTAGCTTTTTTTCGACACGGTCTCAAGAGTCTTGAAAAACTTATTAATGTTATTATTATTATTATTATTATTATTATTATTATTATTATTATTATTATTATTATTATTATTATTATTATTATTATTATTATTATTATTATCATACAAGACTTATATAGCACTATTTACATATTTTAAATATGCTTAAAAAACCTTTAAAATGAGAGAATAAAATATACACAACTGACATTTATAATACAACATTCTAAAACAATACAAAGGGAATATCTCAATGCACCTTAAATGAAGTAAGTCTTAAACAATGCCTCGAGATAAAAATACAACCACCATCAAACAGGTAAAAAGCTGTCTTAGGTACAATAATAGATAAAATACTCATTTAGGAAAAAACATTAACAATGTAATTCTCGATATAGAGCAATAACCGATGTATCCACTGTTAAGCAGTAATTTAGAATTATTACAGTAAAGAAGAAATGCACCAAACAAAGATGACAATTGAGTTTTCTTTCTGAAGATGTTTGGAATGGAATATATTTCAACTTTCTTTAATTATGTATAACGTAGACTTAATAACGGCATGTTTAATACGGAGTGTTCACCCATGTAGAGACAGAATATGTGCAGGGAGGTCGAAACAGTTACTACCTCGGATTTTGCGAAAGCTTTGGAAGAATGACAATGGTTATTGAACGATTTCATTAACAACCCTCAGTATGGCACAGCACCACTCACATTAAAGTTAATTAAACAAACAAAAGCCAACTGAGATTATACAAGTAGTATGTGTAAAATATAACTTCTGTTAATGCAGGAAGTTGTTCTATGTGACCTGCAGTGTGACGGTGGTTCTATTCAAACATTTGCTTGGGGTCTTCCTTCACCAACATTGCTGGACGTCGCTATAATTATTATAATTCTCGATGTGATGTATTTCAAAAATAAAAGCAAAATAGCTCGGTATTGCATGATTTACGAGCATTATAGACCCTTTCAGTTATTCGCCCTAAGTCAAACAAGAGTTGCGTCCCGCGACTGGAAATGACGTCATACGAGGATTAAAAAAATGGCTTCTGCAGTATTTATCGATATAAATAGATTTTCGTGCTGTTTTAACGTAAGTATGTGCTTTATTTATTTTTTAGAACTCAGAAAATCACTTTATTCAAAGAAAGTGATTATCTGTTTTAATTTACAGTAAAGAATTTAAGAATAAATCAGGAAATTTGGGAAAGTTCGTCTTTTTTGCAGACGAACTGCAACTGTCATACCAATAAAAGTAAATAAAAAAAGGCTCTTCAAAATTATTTAAAGACCATTTGAAATGGTAGCTGGAGTGGGAAATGGTATTTATAATCGCATGTCTCTATTGTATTAGATTACGCATGATCCACGCTGCAGAGATAGCTATTTTTAGATTAGTTTTGGGATAACGTTCGCTGTAACGTTGATATCTATTTTTAGCAGACACATCTTATTTATATATTTTGGAAGAATGAACAATAAGTATGATTTCTTCCATTTTGTACTGTATACCAATATAGGTAGTGTTTAAGATTGTCTTTACTTAGACTAAAGTATGAATTTTTGCTGAAATTATGCCCATATTCCCCGAAGCAGGGGTAATATATCATTACATGTATTTGATATAGACAAACTGTCGGATACCACCTTTAACAAAGCACCTCTTGTTTATATTTTAAAATTTTATTCTTAGTTCATATAACAGTCTTGGTCTTTAATGTGCAAATGTTTATGTACCAGTGATGGGTTTGAAATCAAAGAAAAATATATAGACAAATGATGGAATTCAGATCTTGAACAGTCTTGTCATATGCTGACTTGCAATTAATGTAAAATTTGCATCCGATAAAGCTTGTATCTATCGCGGAATTCTCCATGCTTACAATTTTATACAAGTAACAGAATATTTCTTTTTTTCAGGAAAAATAAAGACATAAAATATCAGTCACCTGATCATGGCTAGTCCCCTTGGCGAAATTCCAACTCTGAATTTAAGTGACAGCATACAGTCAAAAGCTTCACTACCATGCAGCTGCAATTGTGATAAGGTATGCTATTAATATCATTTATTGTCACTTTATACTTTTGAAATCACTTTCCTAGAATTTTTGTAAGTGCTTCAGGGCTGTATCAAGAATGGCAGAATCACTGAGGCATGATTTTCTAGGCATGATGGGGAAAGCTGGGGCTGCCCTTGAAAATTTTATTTTCAAAATGTGACTTTTTGTCACAGCTCAAATTTTGTGTGCCTCAGCATGGCTATGTACCTGTGCTCAATCATTTAGTCTAGTATTACTTGTGTGGTAAATGTTAATTGGAAAATATAGCTTGTGATTCAGTTTTAAATAAGTCTGGTTCATTAAAGCCCAAATCTAAAATGGCCTGCTTCAGAGGGCCATCAGTTGATGGTTGTTACTCCCCAACAAAAAATCACAGAAGATTCTTACCACATGATGGTCTGTTTGGCTCCTGGTAAGATGTGTGAAAAACAAATCTCTAATTTTTATTGGGGGAAATCCACTAATGAGAATTTTAATAATGGTAACAAAAACATTTTACAGGCTGGTGCAAGCTGTTCACATATTGTAAGAAGTATGGAAACTGCCAGTACTCCATGTGATGAGATTATTTTCCCAATAATTATCATAATGTTTTCCCAAATAGTTAAATATTTTGTGTAATATTGGGAAATCAGTGTCTTAAAAAATATTTTTGATTTATGTGAATCACAAAATCAGTTCAACACAAACTAAGTCAGTCATAAAAAAAAATATGTTTAAATATATATACATTTTTAATTCAGATTACTGTGAATGAGATTCCTGGAGCCCAGCTTCCAAGAGCGCCAGAGAAATGTAAATTGAGCGAATTGAGGATTTGGTTGAAAAGTAGATGCCAAACAGTGAAGTCAAAAGAAACGAAGGCTGAGCTGTGTTTAAGGTATGATGGATGTATTGATATTTTCTTAAAATTGATAAAACATGCCTTAATATTTGTGTTTAAACTTTTATTCCATTATATGCCATATATATGCAGCCAGTGTAGTCCACACCAGCCTGCGCATCCATAGAGTCCAATCAGGATCACTGGTCACTTCAAAGGTGGTATCCAACAGTTTGTCTATAATTTATGTAACAATATCTGACCTCTGTTTGGGGTGTTTGCGCTTAATAATTGCAGTATCCCAATTTGAGGGCAGTAAAACTCTTTAGTCAACACTTAAAATGTTAAAATTCTTTTTACATCTATAAATAAGAACAATTTGGATTCCTGCTAAAAATAGACATCGAACGGATGATGCGGATGAGCTATAACATAAGTGGTCACATGGTTTTCTCGGTTTAAAAATAGCTAACTGTGCAGTGTGGCTCAGATGGAAAATACATGTTTCTAATTACAATTGTGGCCTAATGGTTCAGTTCTCAGATAGATGTAAGACACAGATTAACAGAAATTTGCGCGATGTGTCCAAATAACAACAATTTAGTAAGATGTTTAATGAAATTTTTGGTCCAAGCTGTCGGATACCACCTTCAAGATCATTATATTTGTTTCTGACCAAGAAGTGAACAGATAAGATCCAGATCAGGATGTGAAGGCTGATCTACACTGGTTGCTTATGGGTTTTAATTTGTATCCTAAAAGTAAAGATTTTTTACCTTTAGATAAACAACCTACATCAGGGATTTAATATTAATGGGAATAAAGCTCCCTGGTGGCATTTTCTTAACAAAAAAACTAAACACTGGCTTCAGTATTACAGCAGTTGCATATTTGTTATGTGTGTTATTATATTGTAAAAAAATATTTAACTATTCCTGATATGTATGTTTCATTCCTTTATGATTATCACATGTTAGCAGTCAAGCACTGTCAAAGCACTTCAGTTTTATTCTTCAGCCACATTCATAAAATACATCCGTTTAATCATTTCCATAAATACATTGTGTTCAGATGTTGTTTTCAACATTTATGAAATTTAGCATTCTGGATAACCAATTAAATACTTACACTGAATGTGGTATTTTAAAATGTCTTCAAACAAGTTACAGATTAAAAACAAAACTTTAGTACAGATTTATTCAATTAAAATTACATTTTCAATAGCTTTTGATACAATTTTGTGCACTTAATAAAAATATTGATAGAATAGGTCTTATATTTGCCAAAAGCATTGATGATGTGCTTTTGTGAAAATACTTTTGGTACTTGGATTTTGATATTGTATGTTGTGTTTGCCTTGCAGGGTGAAACAATGTATGGAAAGTCAGGAGAACTTCCAGATAGTTGATCCTTATCCAGGTCAGCCCTACATGACAAAGAAAAAGTTGAACTGTAGCACATGTCAGGCAACCTCACAAGAATCTGCCAAAAGCTTGCAAGATGAAATAGTCATAAAGGACATTGAATGGTCGATTAGCACCAAGAGTATTTCGCAGAATTTCTCCTATATTGACATATTAGAGTTTGCAGAAAGAACTGGCAAAAACACATAAGCATATGTAGAAAAACCCATTGAAAGAGGATATGCGTTCTTTCATGATGGATATGTGTTTGATCAATTGGTAGCTGGGAAAAATGGATTAACGCTTATCAAAGCAAAATGCTACAGGTCAATGAAAAAAAATGAGTCTCCACACATAATCCAGGTGACTTTAGATAGTTATGGGAAAATATTAAGTGGTAAGTGCTCGTGTGTTGCGGGTGTATGTGGACAGTGCAACCATGTGTTTGCTGTCCTGTACAGCATAGACCACAGTGTCAAAATAAAGCAAACAGAATTTAAAAGAGCAAGAACTTGCACTGAAAAACCGGCAGAATGGACAAAATCAAGAACTGAAGGCATCAGGTCTGAACCTGTGATGACTGGTCATGTCAGAAAGCCCAAATATGGGTCATCTTCTGATGGTGTAAAATCGTCCCTTTATGAAGCTAGGGCTGGTCCGGCAAAGGTTTCAATGGACATTGACTCAATACAACTGGAGTTACGAAAAATAAATCCATTGTTTGGGTTTTGTTTGACAGTCGGCAATGCGACAAAACCAACTAAGACTAAAATGGGATTTACTGTGCCAAAGGGGTCGCCACTGTCGTATCAGCTCGCTGTAACTGAAGGTGACTTTAGTGTTTGTGAACATTTGACGCCAGTTCCTTTAAAAGTAGGCGAACATTTGAAAGATCCTCCTAGATTCCCATGGACTTTCACTGAAGCTGAAGATGTTCCAGCTGCTGACATTCAAGATCTGGGCATTTACATTACCAGTGAAAAGGCAACTGAGGTATTTGATAACACAAAAAGTCAGTCACATTCAGAGCACTGGTTTGCTGTGCGTAAAAACAGACTGACTGCCAGTAAGTTTGGACATATTATAAAAAGAAAGAAAGACAAAAACACTTTTATTAGAACAACTTTGTTAAATTCTAGGGACATATCCCATCTGCCAGCTGTTAAATATGGAAAGGATAACGAAGTAACAGCAGTGCAGCAGTATGCATCATACATGACCAATAAGGGGCGGAAAACTAAAGTGTTACAGTCTGGTTGTGTAATCAATCCTTTATTCCCCTGGCTGGCAGCTACACCTGATGGTATAGTTTACAATTCAGATGTTGGATATGGACTACTTGAGATCAAGTGTAGTTACACTAACAGAAACATAACCCCTGCTGAGGCATGCATGGATCCTTCATTTTTTTGTTCTATGGTGGATGGAAACTTTCAGTTGAAGAAAGAACATGAATACTATGCTCAAGTTCAGGGACAGCTTGGCATTTGTGGAGCCACATACTGTGATTTCGTTGTTTTTACAAACAAAGGCTTGGGGATTCAGAGAATCCTTTTTGACGAAAACTTCTGGAGATCCATGGTGCAGAAACTTAGAGCTTTTTTGTGACAGACTTTGCTCATGTTGTCAGGGTTCTGCAAAAGGCAATATGAGGGATTTATGTCTACATTAAATAGATGTGTGCATTATCAATGCTCATAAATGACTGTGGTTTTCATTAACTTTGCAGGAATAACATAAAAGCCCTTTTAAGCTGTTTATTTTTTTTTTAAATTGTTTAAAATTTTCTGCCATTGTTTGTTGTCTGGGAAAGTGGTTGGGGATGAATAAAACAGTGCAGATCCAGATGATCAGACAGCACCGATGTTCAAGCTGGTCTGGATCTAGACCGGTTGCACATTCAATAAAACCTGTAAATGTAACTCAAGAATGAAGCCATACAGATGACACTGTAGCTCATGTCATACCAATATACAACCACTTGCTTGCACCTAGACAAATTGTCTAGGTAATTTATGACACTTTACTGTTGTCTTTGTTGCCCCTAGCTATTACAGCCCCATGTTTGAAACCTGTTGTTTAAATTGTCTAGACAATATGGCTTCTTTTGTTAAATGTCAATAGCACAGGTGAATTTGCATCAGTTTCTCACCTGCTGTATTTTAGGTTCTAAGTAAAAAAAGACAGTTATTTAAAAAATATTTTTACCATATGTGCTTATAATGATCACCTGATATGATATTAAAATAAAATGTCTGAGTAATTGAATTTTTATTATGATTATACTTTAATAACTGTCAACTAAATTGAGATTTCTGTAGTATTTTAAGGCAAAAAACCTCATCGTTGTAGTATTTGCCAGTATTTGCCACTTTGGGGAGTATTTTCCAGGCAGATAAATACCGGTACATACCACCGGTATATACCGAGGGTGGTATTTACCGCCCAACCCTGCATTACAAAAGTTGTAACTATTCAAGTGCTAAGCCCAACTTTTACTATCAGAGTAGACTCAGATAAGCATGCAAGGTGTACTGTGTTTGGTATTCGAATAATATATTCACTTATTATATTTATGTTAATTTATACCTCTCTGTGATAAGACAAAATAAGGGTAAAGATTACTGTTATTTAAAATCCTTCCAGGAGGTTTACCTGGAAGAATCTCAAAACCATATTTATTTTCATGAGATTTTTGTGATGTTTTTGTAACTGAATTGTTCAGTTTCATGATTTGATCCTGATGTGCATATTTTTTTTTATCTTAAAACCATGTTTATTTATATTCATGAGATTAGTGGGATGCTTGTGCAATTGAAATGGCCAGTTTCATGATTTTCTTGTCTCACTGTGCTTTTATTTTCAAGCCTGTTGTTTAAATGAAATAAATTTTATCTGTTACTGGACATGCTTTGTGCTGTTATTTTTTTACTGTCATTTTATAATTGTAAGCATAAAATTACTTTTTTTGGTAAAAAATCCAATGTTTATTCATAAATAAACGGATTTGAGCCCAAGGACTGAACCCGGCCGGTCCATTATACTGACAATGACGAGTCAGGCGTAATGCTGTCCCGAGCATTGGGAGGGAAGCCACTATTACTAACTTCAAAGTCTTTGGTTTGACCAGGCCGGGGTTTGAACCCACGACCTCCCGATCCGCAAGCCGACACTCTACCAATTGAACTATTGCGGCCGGTTCCAGTTACTTGTGAGATCATTTCAATCTGTGGATTGATTGCACAACAAATAAAAATGAAATTGAGAGAAAAGAAACTATGCTGTGCAAAAAACCAACATCCAACATTTAATTAATGGTAGCAGCTGGATTTCATGGAAATAAAACAGATTTTATGTCCACATGAAAATGTTGTACCAGTGGTCTTTATAGCTTTTGCGTGAAAATTAGCCCCCACATAGTCAAATGTTACCGCAGTTGTTGGGGCAGACTTTCCTTTGGTGGCTGTTTTAGACAGATTTACTCCAGTTGAACTGATAATGATTTTCAACAAGAAATAATTCATCATTTTTTTATTCATTCTTCAAACTTTTGTTTTTATACAAATAATTTTTTTTTTACAAGTATATGAACTATCAATAAATATATACAATGATGTTCTACCTTGAATAATGTTATATACATCTAATTAATTATTGATGAACATGTAAGCCCTATAATTTATGTATGCATGATAACAGTGGAAAAAAACAGTTCTAGTCCAACAACACTGCAATATTAACACAGCATTTACCATGTTTGTAATGATACAGAATTTATAATTCACTGAATAATTAATAACAAACCTCATTAAGACCACCCCAGTATTAAAATTCCTTTGCCCAAGACCACATATGGTCTTCATTGTAGGACTGTAAAGCAGACTTTGTTTTAATTCCCAGGACATGATATAATAGGGTCCTGGAACAGTGTTAGCAAGGCGCAGACAGTCCATATTTGATTTATTGTTCCAAACAGAGAAACTGGAATGATCTGGTCAAAAATATGAAAGTTTTTTATTTTGTTAATGGCTCTTTCTACATGAATTCTTTCTGCTGCTATACTTTGTGTCATCCTAACCTCATTACTAGTCATTTGATCATACTGTCCTAAGAATGGTGGAATATTTAGTCTCACTGATTTATTATCCAAAAGATCTTGAATGTCAAATCCCTTGTCGGCCATTACACTGTCGCCTTTCTCAAAATCAAGCCCAAGGAAACCACTGCGCAGTGTAATTTCTCTATTAGAGATATTGCCATGATACAATTGGCTAACAAATGTTATGCTACCTGAAGGTGAGATTCCTACCAAACCTTTTAATGTATTGGCACTCTTATAATTGCTGTAAGTCTGACTTTTCAAAAGCAGTGATGATGCCATTTCTATCTTTATTTCTGTACAGTCAATTATCACTCTTGTTGTGGGATACTTTTCTTTGAAGGAGCTTGGCATTGCATTGTTCACTTGTTCTCTTGTTGGCCAGATATTCATTGAACCAAGTCGCAGGTAAAGGAAGTTTGCCCAAGAAATAATTGTTGTACTAACAGTGCCAAGTGAAACATTAAACCGTTTTGCTAAGTCATTCTCAAATAGCCCAACTCTAACTCTGCACAAGAACAGTAAAAACTGATTGGCTGGAGAAAGTTTCCGTGGTTTTCTTACTTTCTGCTTATCAGTGTCAGAGGTATTGTCACCTTTCTGAGGAACCAAAATGATGTTTTCTCCGTTCTCTCCGGGGTCAACAAGTTTAAGTACAGCATAAAATACTTCTCTGGATGGAAAACCAGTGTAAAAGGGAAATTCTGAGGACTTGAGATTTTCAACACAAAATGAAATGGAATCTCTCTCACTGCTAAGCTGACCTACTTTATTTTTAAGTTCAGCTTTATCTTTTTCGAGGCTCTCGCATCTCTTTGTTAAAATCTGTAATTGTTCTAAAAGAAAATGATTCTGGAGCTCCAGTTGTTTCACTAGGGCCCCTGAACATTCTGTTGCTGAACTGCAAGTCTCTGATAACTGTACAGGTTCATGATCTGAAGCTAATTCACTAGTTGAATCTGAAACATCTATACCATCTGAAGTTATTTTTCTTCTTTTCTGTAGAGAGTTCTCTGGTCGTGGTGTAGTAGATTTGTAAAGATGAGGCTTGTTTTTCCAACATTCAAAGACTGTAGGAATTGCACCTGGTTTCAAATAACTTCGTTTGGCAAAACCAGATACCTCTACAGAATCTTTCTCAAAATGAAGAGAACACACCACGGTATGGTTCCTGACCTGCAAATAAATAAATACATGCCACAGCATAACAAAAATGTTTTAATATTTTTATATACCTTTTTTCACTAGACATTTCATATGTATTCTCTTTATGTTTGTAAATAATGTTGTTGTTTTTTACTACAGGTTTAATATCTAACTTTCTAAAAGAAAATTCTAAAAATAATTCTTGAAAATAAAGGCTTGTATCATTCATAACATAAAATACATTTCCATTACCCAAGCGGTTATAGTCGCTGACTTGAAACTCCTCACCCTCTCACCGCAAAGGTTCGAGTCCTGGACGGGGTGAGAACTTTCATGTGAGAAGGTTTGCCAGCCAATCTGCGGTGCTCCAGTGGTTCTAACCAGACATGAATCTGGGGTCTTCCACCACCAATAATTAGCTGGACGTCACCAAAATGACCATAATTATGTTAGTGCAATGTAACAAAAAATGTGGATTGCTTATATTACTAATACCTTAAAACTTTTGTCTTCATCTCGCCTGATTTTGGCCAACCAAACAGCTCGAAATGGGTCATTTACATCAGGAAAGGCATGGTAACTCGGTTTTCCATGACCCTCAATCAACGAATAACCTGTTGTATGACATTCTGGTACACAGCATATTCGATTTGACTGAAAAAAAAAAAAAAAAGATCTTTAGAACCAGGGGTCTCATTAATGTAAAGGAGACCATAAGTATTGTACCCAGATTACCTGTATCCAAAAGCTATATCTATACCAATATATGTGCCTGATGATAACTAGATCCCTGTATCAAAGTTCCAACAGCTATATTTATACCAAAATCTATGCCTGTAGGATGCAAGTGTGTAAATATGTACATGTGGGTAAATACTCAATAGTTGTGTTGTGGTATAATAGCACAAGCTAGTCATACTTTCAAGTTTATCCTGATGATGTGGAATACAAATATACCTAGAATTTATAATGAACACAAACTTTGTACAGAAAAAGTACCTTGTGTTTCTTTTCACTCCCTATTTTCTGGCAATCTTGAAATTCAGGTTTGGTGTTTGAAACTGCTGCAATATACATCGGTGTTGCCGTGTACAATTTCTCTGCATAATCATGGTCGCCCATTTCACCTATAAAATACAGAGAAATCAATTATTTCTATGTGTTATTTGTTCCACTATCTCACTTAGTTAAAACAATCAATATTTTCCACCAAAATACTATATTTAACCGTTTATACTTAAGCAATAATCAAGAAGCTTTTCACATTTTATTTATCGCGAAAACTCATGACTATCAAAATTTACGCACAATTTATGGAAAGACAATAAAAATAAACAAGCACTCTTATTGCTAATACAACAACACTTCATAAAGAAATCAAACATACCCACACATTCGCTGTATTTTTTGCTTTCAATGAAGTTTACGTTTGACGCGTTCTCAACCCGCCATCGAATTACAATCCTCGTATGACGTCATCAAGGGGGAGGTAATTGAAAACCGATAATAACTGAAAGGGTCTATACGTTAAATACGTTACATACTACGAACTGGTGAAGTACAAAATATAACAACCTCTACAAAATAAGAAACATATCACAAACACATGAAATGCAAAGTTATATGTATTCGACTTTTTAAGCATTTCGCGATTTTCACTTAACTACTATTGGGTGTCGGTTAAATTGAATTTTGTCTTTATGAAGATATTGTATGTCAACAACTGTCAATCAATTGCTCCATTTACTTTAGACACTACAATGTTTTTTTATCTAAAAAAAGAAAATTCTTAAAATACCAACTAAAAACTTCAGCGGAAAGTTACGATAAGTGTCGGAGTTATCTGAAGTTACCCGATGCATCTCGGGCGCCTCCAAGTGTACGGTAATGAGGGCATATTTTATTTGTTTGAGATTTTGCACACCGCTAGTGTTTATAAGCTTCAACCCTTTCGAGTTATCTTATTTCACGGCCTCAATGTGTGTCACCTATACAATGAACACAGTGTTTAAAGTCTGGCACTGACTCTCAAATTAAAGTGTGTGTTACCAATTAAGTGTGGAAAAACAACCTTATTTTCTAATTTACAGATCTTGAACTTCGATGTGGATCAAATATATGTTTGTAAGAAAGCATACTCTTAAAGGTGAGTTGGTATAATAATTTAAATTATATGTTATATTGTAAGGTGTGTTTCCATCGTAAATTAGCCCCGTAGCCGAGAATGAAGAATACCTTTTACGATGGAATCGGAAACGTACCGTAGAACAAAAAGGTCACAGGTCACATTTAATTCGATTTCTGAGAAGAGATATGTGCCCACCCATAAATAAACTTGTTGTCAGTCAGTCAGAGATAATGGACATGAACCGAAAACAATCCTAAATAGGATAAAAAATATAGTGGATTTAAAAGTTACCGAAGGTTACCTGTGTTAGTCTTAGATGTATATCGCTGATGTGCATTAAAATTCAAAACGTTACTGGGTAATTTCATGTTGTGAACTCTGTTTATGCAAATACATCACAGTTAGCTACAGTTACATATTTAAAGCCATTAGTCTGCAGATACAGAAATAATGTATAAGATTAATTAATTCTTGCCGGAAAGCTGCTATCCCACCATATCAAATCCATGTAACACAATAGTACCACTGCTTTAGGGAATTTTATCATAATGGCTACATTAACTCATACTTTAGAGTAAATTAAGGCGGAGAGGAATACAACTTATATATAATATTGGTCCAGATGAATCAGGGCTATTTGTTTGGGGGATATATCTTTAGCTTTGGTCAAGCAAATTTATTCAGAGATGTAACAGAATAAACTTAAATTTTAATTTTGAAACAGTCTGAATAATACACCAAAGCTGAGCAATATTTTGCAATAAAGCATTAAAATGTTTTGACGGTTTTGATTATTATTAAGACATATTATTGACGTATTATTGTAATTTCCATGTGAAACACTTGATCAAAACTACTTTGACATAAAATGAAGCGGAGCTCTGTGTTTTGTTGACTGATATCATAAAAAATATACAATGAAATACTATTGGGAAAGGACCCATTTGTTAACAAGCACCTGGTAAATAAAAGTTATGTAACATTCAGATAATACTTGGACTCATGCAATTTCTCAGAATTGTGTAGGCATTTTTACATAACATATCAATTTTTATATTGAACTTGTATCTCTGAAATTTATTGAACACGTAGCAGTTTCCTTGAATTGTCTGATAATGTTGAAAGTTTTGGAACATCTTAACAACACTAGTCTTCATACGTCCTGGATAAAATGAAAGAGAAAAACATGTTCAGACGCACATAACAAAGCACATTATGATCTTCCACATATGGAGGATTTGTTGCTCTTGCACGCATTTGACATCGTTTATTCTGTCGTGTCAGTGAACACAGTATAATAATTTTTAAACATTGGTACATGTATGCAGTGGGGGTTATTTTATGTATTTAGTGAAATAATCAGCGTTAAATTGAACAATTTAACTGCACCATAACACATTTCTACTGTGCGCCATCTTAAACAACACCATTCAGTATCATTTTTATGCAAATAAAGGGTATGTATGGTTTAATCCATACCATTTTCATCAGCTCATGAGGTTTTGTGCGAATATGGTGCACAATCTTTTAATGAATTCGATCGGAATGAGGTACATGACAAATTGTTGTCTTTTGAGACACAAAGCTGACAAACAAAAAACAAATGTAGTTTTACTATGTCTATATATTTTGAGCAAATGTAGCAAAATACAAACCAAAACCAATCATGAATATTTGAGATGTAATACAAATTCATGGATAAACAATTCTGCATCCTATCTGAGCCACACCACACACCTACCTATTTTTAAACTAGGAAAACAACTTCCTGAACATTCGAGGTCATGTTATAAAACCTCCTAGATAATTTACTAGGTCAAGTCTTTTTAAAAAAATCCCTGTGAACACTCTAAAGGCCACATTTATGGCAATATCTTCACCAAACATGACCTGAATGTTTTCCTTCATGCACTTTTGGCGAGTTCGTCACTTCGTCACGTGGGGTCGAAAAGTGAGCAACTAGCAACTAGAGGCCACATTTATGGCCCAACTTGTCAGCGGCGGACGACCGAGGACTGAGGAAGTGGTATCAGAAAAGCTGACGTTGAGCAGGTGAGTTAAAGAGTTATCATTATGTTCTTTTTTCCAAACTAATGTATTGTTTATTATCAGCAATGTTGAAAGTAGTCAATGCCTATAATACTTTAAGAACTTTCAGACAGACATAACGTTTTGTCTGGTGTTGACAGTATGAAGCATAGCCATACATGAAAATGACTATGTCTCTGGAAGCATGTTGTTTTTTAATTAAAACAACAAATTCTTTAAATAACTTTTGGTTCCCTATGCTTTCCATAAACTTTTAATGCAGTTTGGTCGAATTTAGTCTTAAGGCTTATGAGGATGTCATCTAATGGATGTTGAAGGATGTGTAATAGCATATGCTCAGGTGATCCAGAGTGCAAGCTTAAACTATAAATGCTTATAAACCGATTCGTACTATATCAACTAGTGTAATAACTGTGCAAATTTTAGAAAGACTGTACCAGGTAGCGCGATCGGTATAGCGCCGGCTCCAGGTACGGGAGGCCCGGGTTCGACCCCGGGTCGCGACATACCAAAGTCGTTAAAAATGGTTATGGTATAACTCCATTGCTAACGCTCCAGCAAATGTAAGGGTAGTTCTATGACTTGTTGACCCGTTGTAAGGATAATGTGACTGGGTGTGGCATCATGTTATATACAGCAAAGGCAGCACTCTAATCGCTTTAAAAGGATATCATCTGTAGAAAACTGATTTCCTGTTGATGGGACGATAAACTGAACTAAATAAATTCAATACAGACCACTCTGTTTGCAAAGTCAGTAATAAAAATAAAGTTCAACTACGCAAAAGTATGCACAGAACACAATAACCATGTTTTGCATATAATGTGTTTTTGTTACACATAATAGCCACCCATTTATATTCAGGGTCATAAAATTTCAAAGTTAATTTCCTAACTAATACATGTGATCATCAACAACAACTAAACACGTGCTGAAGAAGGGAAGGTGGCACTCCTGAATCCTACCAATAGGCAAAAAAGGCTCATGATATCATTTTCATTGTTATCAATCATTAGCATGGAAACAACATTATCATATGTAGTAAAACTTGTTGATCAGCTTTTATAGTATTTTTCAACATGGAAATTATCATTCAAATCGCTTAAACTCGAGCCTGAAAACTAGACAGCCACAGTTACAAGTCCTGGCTGTATACTTTTCAATTTCTTTCCTTGTAACTGTCTGGGATTATTTACTCCATGTTGGTGAAAGTTTCATTTCCATTTACCTTTAATTTGTATGCACATGTCATATGTCCTCCTATTAAGTGGGGCATACTTATATCTCACATTCCTATTGAGTTGTTTTCGGAACACTTCCTCAAAACACAATCAGCCAACAATCTGACTAAGCCTACATTTTCCTTAATTTTAAGAGACAAGAGCCAAAATATGAGGATAATTACTAAATCTTTAGAGACAAATATCACAATTTGAGGCTACAATGTGACTACAGCCTACTTATTCCTTAATCTCAAGAACATTATGTGCCATTTTTATTAAACAAGACATATCTTTTAAAAGTATGCAGCATTGTTGAGGCTATATCAAACAGAATCTTTGTAATTTTGAACTGTAAGCAACATTTCACTTTAGTTGAACGGAATTCGGAAGTGAATGAAACTTTGAAAGAAAAAAAAACATTGATTTAAGCATGGTTTCCGTGGCCTTATGCTATGCTTATGTAAATAATTATAAATGAGAATTGCCGGGATCGCCGTCTTGCGAGTGCTGAAAAATAAAATTCTAAACGCGCATATCTGCAGAAGTCCTTTATCTCAGCATCTTATACGTCATAAAAGAAAAAAAACTAACTGGCCTAAGACAGCTAGCGATTGCTATTAAATGCTAAAGACATAAAATATCAGGGGGAAACGCTGACAACATGAAACAGATAGGGAAAACGTAAACGCTGATTTAAGCTGGTTGAAAATTGCATCACCTCAGCATCTTTATAATAGTAAATAATTTTAATAAGTTATATAAGAAACAAAAAACAAACTGGCCTAGGAAACCTAGCGAGTGCTTTAAAATGCTGAATATATAGAATATCAGAGGTAAACGCTGACAATATGGTATAGATGGGTAAAAGTCGACCCGGGTCTGTATTTGCAATGGTTCAAACATTGCAAGAATAATTTAAGAACATATTGTTTCAGAAATCGTTCCTGACTATAACTATACAAGCCTATCACACAATTTCCTTTGAAATGTCTAGCGACTGCTGACAATATAGGATATTACGAGATTACTAAATCCTGTCCCTAACCCCTGTCCCTAACCCGGGACCTTGAGTTCGATAGGGATGCACTCAGCCTCTTCGCTAAATAATTAACCCAACTGCCTATATGCACTACAATAGACTTATCCCCCTTTACTTTTCAGAGCTAGTAAACTCTCCAGAATGATTCTGCAGGCAACGATCTGAGTCAGTTAAACACTTTTGACATCATTTAAGTAAATTTGGACGCATTCCAGATTGAAAAATGGCAAAGGGAATAAAAATTAAAAGCTTTGACACAATACATTCATCTTAAAATAAAAACAATTATGGCTTGAGCCAGTGCATGCGCAACGTGGCTGACCCTCTATGAAGATTATTCTGATCTGTCAAAAAACATGGCCGTTAGGGCCGCGGTCATTTTCCATATTAGGCTACATAGGGAAGCCTAAAAATCTTCTTGTCGGAAACTACAAGAGGACGACCTTCATATTTAGTACACATGTTACTTGGGTTGCCATATTTCAACGTTTGTTCAAAACATCTTGATCCATGAAATAAAATGGCGCAGCCATTATCCATATATGGCTTATATGAAAACTCTGAAAATCTTGTAAGAAACGAAATAGCTAGAACTTTGAAATTGTATTCCTTTAGTGGCCTTGTAACAAAGAATTCTGATCTGTCAAAAAGCATAGGCACCAAGGTCAACTTTCTACTTCACTCAGTTGGAGCAATATAGGGCTATCATGTCTCTCTTGTATTATACTTCACCCATACATTTATAATTGGTAGAGGAGACCATAAAATGACTGGTTAGAACTAGCAGTGCACCGCTAGAACACCAACCCCATATAAATGTCTTATCCCGATTATTACTCGACACCCGTGGGTTCGAGTCCCGTTTGGGGCGAATGACTTTATGGAATAGGTAAATAAGGAAAGGTCCTATTAAAATTTCCACAATATTTAAATGTTATTTACCTGTAGACAAAGGCAAATAATGTAAATGTTTATGTGACAAAAACACAGAGACGAGACATAAGACACAAAAAGAAAAAAACATCAGTTATCGCCTTGGAACGGTCAATCGGCAAAATGGCCAACTGTGTACTTAAACCTGGTTTGTGGAGCGCTCCAACCTTGCACTTCCTGAAGAATTTTCTATCAAACAAACAGTGAACATAAAAATATCCCATCAATCCCAACAACTAACAGTAAGCACCTGCATCGGTAGTTAAAACAGATATAATGAACTTATGTACATACATAATAACAAGTAATAAAATTAACTAACAACATATGTACAGTTTATACAGTAGATAAAAGCCTCGGTAATCAAAAAAACTCCAAATGAGAGAGTAGTTTCAAATAAAATAAAGCAGTACAAGCGCTGATATATTATAAGAACAATATAATGACGTAATAAATGCCATGACGTCATATGTCAAAATTGTCAAACGTGAAATGTAAAAACTACGGAAAAAATAATAGAATTTTAGAAAAAAACCCAAATCAACAAAATAAAACGTATTGTTTAGAGTCAATACGTATAAAAACATATCATCAAAGCCGAGGATTTATCCGCAGGTGACATATTATATATGATAAAGGTACAAAAAATCCCGATGTTATACCTACTGTGCAATCTCAAGTAAAGGGTGTGGAGACTGCTCAAATTGTTCCACCTATATAGGGCACGACTGGAGAGTTGAAGAGACAAGAAATCCAATAGTGACTGTCCTATTATGGCTTTGAGTCACTGTTTTCTTATAGTCTCAACGATCTGTCCGGTCATCGTGTAATTTAAAAGCAAGTTCTTGACTGTAAAAGGGTCAATTGCAATCAGTGCAGTAAATCGAAGGATTCCCAGGTTGTAACCGTCTGCAATACATTTTCTGATAAGTTTTGTAAAGTGGTTAGAAAAGTCATTGAGACCCTTAATCTTCTTTAACTTGTATAAAACCTTTCCATAAAATGCAGGATGGCATATGCATTTCTGCATAAGTGTTTTCATACTGCTATTATATTTAGAAGCAATAAAATCATTTTAGTGAACAATTTTTAAAAACGCCTTCCTTAATTTGTGAACACGAAAGCCTTGCTGCAACAGTTTAAAAGAAATAAACCGGTTTCTAGCATGGACATCTTCTACTTTAGCACAATCTCGTGCAAACCTTGTAAGTTGTAATATGTAAATACAATAGGAGGTAGCACAAGGTGAATCACCATCAAGGTATGGATTATTCACAATACTAAAGTTGAATTCATCTCGCTTGTCATAGATTTTAGTAGAGACGTTGTCATTCGAAATATTGATCTCAATGTCTAGAAATGCTGCATTTAAATGTCAGTTATTTGCTTTATTAAAGGTAAGTTCTGGAGGGTAAATCAGATGCATCATTTGGGAAAAGAAAGGATAATCTATAATAAGAATATCGTCAAGATATCGTGACGTTAAATTGAAAGCCTCTATAATGTGGCTTTGTTTTGAAGGGGATACAGTTAACATGAAATCACGTTCAAAGCAGTACAAAAACAAATCTTCAATTAATGGTGCACAGTTGGTTCCGATAGGGATACCAATTACTTGTCTTAATAAAGTGCCACCGCATTTTATGAAGTTCTTCCAGGTGACTAGCAGTGCATTAGTGGTTCTACCCAGACATTAGTTTGTGGTCTTCCTCCACCAGAACAAGACTGAATGTTGTTATAATGATCATAATTGATCGCTACAATGTATTTAAAAAAAACAAAACAAACTCCGGGTTTCCCACAAATCTCTACCTACCCCAACATTAGATAATAACATGTATAGCCCAATCTTCACCAAACTTGGTATCAATGTTTGTCTGAATGAAATCTTAAGTGAGTTCATTATGAGTCACGTGGGGTCAAACATTGGTCACTCTGTCAAATCTTATATAAACCTGTGAAGACACTAGAGACCATCCTTATAATCTTCACTAAATCTGGCCAGAATGTTTGGGTGAGTTTTTAAAAAGACCACGTAGAATCAAAAACTTTGTCTCTAGGTCAAACTATAGAAGAAAACAAACTTAGAGGCAACATTGATGTCCCATCTTCACCAGACGTGGCCTGAATGTTTGCAGGATGAATTCTTAGATCAGTTTTGTAGTGGGTCTAGTGCATTCAGAAGGTAACTAGGTAATATTCTAGAAAATGTTATTAGCCCACTGGCCATACCAATGGTCCCATCCTCACCAAAGATTTCTAAAGTAAATAACTTGACGCCAGATATGAGCCTATTCATGGACTGTATCCTCAGCTGAGTGATTACGGGCCATCATGAACCTCTTGTTCCTGATTTAGAAACTTGTTTATGGTCAGGGCAATTAGATTTAGATGAATCAGGGCGAGTTCTCATGGGAGCAATAGAGCCAGGTGCAAGGTCAGTCTCCTTCATCCTTTACATGACATTATGCAGATGTTTTATATTGTCTGCCTTTAGTGTTTGATATGCCAAACCACGATGATTCCTATTATATATATATATATATATATATATATATATATATATATATATATATATATATATATATATATATATATATATATATATATATATATATATATATATATATATATATAGCACTTACAACACTACATTTTATTCAATAATAGGCCTGAATGGATTTCTTTGTCTTAGGGAATCCTAAAATGCCCGGTGTTCACGGCATGCTATACACAGTGACGGGGCATCACTACATCTGCTTCATGTGGACACCGTGTCCAGATAAATAAAACATTGTTGGTTGGACTATAAACCCAACACACACAGAAACAAACAAATAAGAATAGCATAGTAGATCTACTGCAAAGTACTATTCAAATAAATATGGTATGCCACAGCATAGCTGCTTTTAGAATATAAATGCATGATTTGAAATAACAGTAATTCTAACTAAATCAAAGAAACATTTTCATCATTATAAGTAGTTTGGCCATCTAGCAAACCATTTTAATGGCAATGAGCGAAACTCGAAAGCATAAAGAAATCACGTTATGTTTAATTTTTGCACCGAACTGCATCAAGAAGTGGTTTGTACGCAGATTAATTGGTGTCATAGCTGTACGAATAATTGTTGTTTTTCTATTCATAAACTTTTTATTATAAATGATGGTGATTGTTGATGTTATTTCAAAGTAAAATGATGTACAAATGAAACGAATGCTAACAGTTCATATGCTTTCAATGCGGAAGAAGACAATATCATTTATAAATTAATCGATTGGATGAATAGGATAGAATAACATTTATTTTGAGTCGGCAAGATTTCAACAGGCAACATAAGCTTAAATGAGCTTGTACAACCGACTTTTTAGGCATTATAAATACAATTCCCCCTAACAACCCATACTCATTTTAAACCAATCTAGAGGCCTTATTTTGCAGACAAATGAATCATTTACAATCTTTACCAGCCCAAGAAGAAACAAAAAGAACAGACCTTATTAGGAGTGGTAGGTGTTTCAACAGATGCATGCTGGAAAACGATGCAATACATCTTAATTATTTAAGTTAGGCTGTGTTGAAATTTTCTTTCATAGTGATAATGGAAATTAAAAATGAACAAAACTGAGAACGCAGATTCAAAGAAAAATAATGAAACTCAAAGCGTCATAATGAAATCGCTCGCAAACTCATTGAATCTGTCTGTAAACAACACAGAAAGTGCAAAAAGAAATTTTGACGATTCTAAAGTAGACTTGAAATGTAAGGTATTAAGTTTGTTCTTTCGCCTACTCGTGTGTGCGTGTGTGTGTGCGCGCGCGTGCGTGCGTGTGTGTGTGTGTGTGTGTGTGCCGTATACTGAGGATTCGTTAATACCTAAAACAACTGAATAATGCTTGTGTCATTTGTGATTGCTAGTGTTTACAAAAAGAGGACATGGTTAAATGTGTCTGATCTAGTTGTCGATTTAGGATGGTCCTCGCTGGTATGGCGGTAGTTAATTTTGCCGCAATATTTAATGTGGAAATATCCATAAATTACATGTTGTCAATTTGGAAATATTGATGCATTTCACGAAAACGGAATTAAAATCAAAGAACAGCTTAACCGAACAAACACTTATGCAGCTAACCAATCAGGTAAGGCCAACATTTTGACACTGGAACTTATGTTAAATGAATTGCAATTCCGCGCCTGTATGTTTCGTACTACTCCTTGAAAGTGTGAACATGAATTTAATAATTTTGAAATAATAATAATTTGTTAACAACAGAAACCTTCCTGCGCCAAAACTTGATCATTTAATTTAGTAGAAAGCACAGTGTATTTAAGTTTTCATAGTTTTTCCCTTTTAAGTATAACTTAATTGTGAATGCATTTTGATTAGTGGAATGTTGGGTGATGTGAAAGCGGAAGCCAGAATTTTACATTCTGTTTGTGAATTCAGAAATCACTTATACAGTAAATATAATGTGATGATGCTATGAAATACTTATATCTTAAATATTTACATTTATAAAATCGGAATACTTTCGAAATATTTTCGAAATATTGTCTAATAATTTCAAATAAGAAAAAGTTCAATTTTATCTAAGACTTACTAGGTATACATACAGGACATATAATTATTAGTGTTACTGTCCTAGTTGCCATTCTTTATAACCATGCTTACACTATCGATTGCAAAAGTCACACAATCCTTAAAGCTCAGATAACATTTACAAAAGTACAGATTCTTTGTTTTCTTAGTTCTGTTTCATTAGTCATTAGATCATCATGTTTAAGTAGTTCTATTGCGCGACGCCACTGTGGCTGTTTTAGCCTTTGATTTTAACTATGTAGTGACATTGGTCATGATGAGAAGATGATCAAGCTTGTTTTGATAAGTGTTTGGTTAGAAATTAGCTTTACAAGTATATGATGATGAAGATGGAAAGTCAAATTCGCTTGGTTTTTGTTTGTGACTGATAAATAAAGATTGCTCTATCCCATCATGTTTAAACTATGTAGTGACATCGGTCATAATGAGAAGATGGTCTAGCCTGGTTTGATAAGTATTTGGTTAGAAATATGATGATGAAGATTTAAGGTTAAGGTGATATTTGTTTCTCATTGATAAATAGAGAACACCATAGTCCATCATGATTAAACTATATAGGGACATTGGCCAAAGGGTCAATGACAAGTAGGTTATGATGAATCAGGGATATTTGTTTTAAGGTCAGCGGAACCAAGTGCAATGTGTTTTACATGTCCTTGACATGACATTTCACAGTTGATACTTTTGGGATAATGTCTGCCTTTATTAGTTGATAGGCCAAAACCAGAAAAATAATTAGCATATTAAAAATAGTAAGTTGGATCTCATTACCTAAAGCCTTTGAATTTTAATAAATTCTAATCTCAGATAGGATTCATCCATTGTTTTGGTACTTAACCTATCATTTTATGATAGTGTAATGATACATAAATATATGACCTTTTATATGCCACGCAAAATTATAAGTTATTATCATTATTTGCATCCATGAATCATATACAGTTATACAATTCTACGTCTTTAATTGTTTAGGTCCTCAAACGGATCAATTTTTACAGAAATAAATACATTTCAAAGTAAACTATGGTTAAACTTACAAATAAAATATAAAGTTTTAATAATAAAATAAAGTTTAAATAATGTACATCCAATTTGTTTTACAATTTGTTTTCATCACCTTTCATGCTCTGCATCAACCGTACTTGTATGACTCTTGTATAGTGCAGCTTGCTTGCTACCTGAATTTGTTTTATCTGCATATAATTTGGTATGAAAATATAACAAATAAAAATCTCCGAATCAAACATTATTTTGTTATATATAAATATATTATACCTCACATAATTTAACTTCTTTTTTATGATTGCTCACTCAATGGTCCATTATTATCAATGTAGACCGATGAGGAACCGCTATTCTGCACACCCGGTCACTATTACCAGCCCATCAACTTGTTATGGACCAGGTCTATCGACTTTCACGATTAGTAAAAATACGCACATATGAATTGTAAAATACCTACTAAAAGGTGTCTACAAACAATAAAGATTTTTTTTAATATATGGAAAATTGTCAATACAGTTATTAAAAAAACGTCCGGTATAATATAAGAAATAGTTCACAGCACTTCGTGCCCTTTGGCATTTTATGGACTAGTTAGTTAGCCGAGAAAGTGCGCTTTGGTCCATATTACTCTGACTAGCCAGTCCATATAATGCCATAGGGCCCGAAGTGATGAGAACTATTTCTAAATTAGACATAAATATGCTCCACCGGTAAGCTAAAAGCCCTTTTTACATTTAATGCTTTTGCCTCCATTAGGACTCAACATCACATCTTTAAGTGATAACTTTGGATTTAATACAACTTTACGTAGGGACTTTCTTTTATTAGAGATCATTGAAAATAAGCATTGAACTAAATCTAATTAAAATAATGGCAATCGATTACATATACTGTGCTTGCATGTGTAAACCAGTGTCAAGTTTACAATTCAATAAATACAAAAAAAAAAACAGAAGGTATTGACTGAATGTTATAAAAATATCATATAATATCACTTAATGGATCCTCTTCTGTTTTCCAGATTAGTATTGCTGTATTCCAGGGTGAAAATTTCGTATGAGAGTTCCTTATCATGCTTATATATGTGTGTACACTTCAGGTCCCTGGATATAGTCAAACAAGATGGCAGCTTCTAGTTTTCCAGAAATGAGCAATTGGTACAAGTGCAGCCGACTCTTGATAGAAGGTGGTCAGTTAATTTTGAAAGAATTCTTGAAGAACAGTTATAGTCCTGGTTCCTTGGATCAGTTTTTAGCCTCAAAAAAAGGGAACTCACTGTTTTACGTAACAGACGTATATTAAACAAAAGTCAGTGTGCCAAGTTGCTTCCGCATTCAGACATCGAAAGTCTCGATATAACACTTCTGAGTTTCATCATTTCATACTTAATTATCCCACTCAATTCCTCACAAAGAACAGCATTGGATCGCATACGTCGCCTCAGAAACGATTTATTTCATCAATCAGGCAATTTATCCATGGACACATTTGAATTTGGGGAATATTACAAATTAATATATTCTGAACTACAGAAAGCTCAATTAGAATTTGGCACCAACATTCCACTTGATGATTTAATTGATACATCAACAGAAGAGGTCAACAGTGATAAATGGAGAGAGGCACTTGAAAAACGCAGTTCGCAGATTTCAGAACAACAACAACGTCCAATTCCAAGCGAAGGTAATATTCATTACATACACCTTATTGTTGATGGGTAAGTACTGTATGGCTGGTTAGGTATTGTCTGGGTGATAAGATATTGTAAGGATGGGTAGGTATTGTATGGGTGTATGTTTTGTTTGGGAGGATAGGTTTTGCATAGGTGGGTAGGTATTGTATAGGTAGGTAGGTTAGGTAGGTAAAAACTGTATGGGAGGGTAGCTGTTGTATGGGCGAGAATGTATTGTATAAGACTGTATTGTAAGGAAGGGTAGGCATGGTACGTGGGGGCAGTTATTGTATGGGCGGGTATGTATTGTATTGGAGGGTACGTATTGTATGGGAGGGTAGATATTGTATGGGAGGGTAGATATTGTATGGGCGGGTATGTATTGTATGGGAGGGTAGATATTGTATGGGCGGGTATGTATTGTATGGGAGGGTATATATTGTATGGGAGGGTAGGTATTGTATGGGTAGGTAGGTTAGGTAGGTAAAAACTGTATGGGAGGGTAGCTGTTGTATGGGCGAGAATGTATTGTATAAGACTGTATTGTAAGGAAGGGTAGGCATGGTACGTGGGGGCAGTTATTGTATGGGAGGGTAGATATTGTATGGGCGGGTATGTATTGTATGGGAGGGTAGATATTGTATGGGTGGGTAGGTATTGTATAGGTAGGTAGGTTAGGTAGGTAAAAACTGTATGGGAGGGTAGCTGTTGTATGGTCGAGAATGTATTGCATAAGACTGTTGGTATTGTAAGGAAGGGTAGGCATGGTACGTGGGGGCAGTTATTGTATGGGCGGGTATGTATTGTATTGGAGGGTACGTATTGTATGGGAGGGTAGATATTGTATGGGAGGGAAGGTATTGTATGGGAGGGTAGGTATTGTATGAATGGGTAGTCATTGTATGGATGGGTATGTATTATATGGGTTGGTCTGCATTGTATGGGTCGGTAAGTACTGTATGGGTGGGTAGGTATTGTATTGGGGATAGGTATTGTATAAGTGTGCAGGCTTTGTATGGGAGGGTAGCTGTTGTATGGAAGTGAATTTATAGTATGGGTAGGTAGGTATTGTATGGGAGGGTAGGTGGGAGAGTAGGTATTGTATGGGAATATATATATTGTATGGGAGGGTAGGTATTTAATGGAGGGCAGATATTGCATGGGTTGGTATTTTTGTATTGGTGGGAAGGAATGTATTGTATGGGTGGAAAGGTATGGAGTATAAAAAGGTAGATATTGTGTTGGAGGACAAGTATTATATGGGACGGGAGATATTTTAAGGGATGGTAGGTATTGTATGAGTGGGTAGGTATTGTATGGGTTGGTAGGTATTGTAATGGCAGGTCAGTATTGTATGGGCAGTTCTGTATTTTATAGGTGGGTAGGAAATGTATGTGAAGGCAGATATTGTTCGCGTGCATAGCTATTGTCTGGGAGGGCAAGGATTGTGTGGTTGGGTAGGTATTGTATGGTTAGGTGTTGTATGCGTGGGTAGTTAGTGTATGGGAGGGCAGGGATTGTATGTGTGGGTAGGTATTTTATGGTTATATATTGTATGGATGGTAGGTATTGTATGAATTGGTAGGTATTGTATGGGTGGGTAGGTAATATATATGAAGGAAGGTATCGTATGGGTGGGTAGGAATTGTATGTGTGGGTAGATATGGTATGGATAGGTATTGTATTGGAGGTTAGCTATCGAATGGGAGTGCATGGATTGTATGTGTGGATAGGTATTGTATTGTTATACATTGTATGGCTGGGTAGGTATTGTATGGGCAAGTAGGTATTGTATGGGAGTTTAGGTATTGTATGGGAGGGTAGGTATAGTATGGGAGAGTAGGTATTGTATGGGAGGGCAGGTATTGTATAGGAGGGTAGGTATAGTATGGGAAGAAGGTATTGTATGGTAGGGCAGGTATTGTATGGCTGGGTAGGTATTGAATGGATAGTTACAATGTAGGTATTGAATGGGAGGCCAGGTATTGTATGGGAGGCAGGTATTTTATGGGAGGGCAGGTATTGTATGGGAGTGCAGGTATTGTATGAGAGGGAAGGTATAGTATGGGAGGGTAGGTATTGTATGGGAGGTTAGGTATTGTATGGGAATGCATGTATTGTATGGGTGGGTACTATATAGGTATTGTATGGGAGAGCAGGTATTTATGGGAGGGCAAGTATTGTATGCGAGGTTAGGTATTGTATTCGATGATAGCTATTGTATCGTAGGTTAAGTAATGCATGGGAGGACAAGTATTGTATTGGAGAGTATATAGTGTATGGGGGATGCTATGTTATTTAAAAAACATTGTGAACACGCCAGAGGCCCCATTTTTTACCCTATCTTAACCTAACTTGAACAGAATTTTGTCTGCAAGAAATCTTGAGTTCATGTAGTAAAACTTACAATATGGTCACTATATCACCAGTATCTCTATTAAGTGATCGCTTTACAAATCTTCTAGAAAATATTTTATGTTTTATTTTCCTTCACAGACTTGATGTTAGCAAGTAAATACCGTTACGTTCTCTCACGTTGGTTGAGCATATATTGCATTCATTTTATAATCTATCGGATGTTTTGTTAATACATTATACAAATAGCAATTACCACGAAAGACACTAATTCCAATGCAATCACTACTATCAAATCCATCAAACCGCTGGAACAACCACTACTACCAACCTAATCAGGACTGCAAATACTGCAACTATTTCATACGAAAGCACTACAACTAGAATAGTCAATACTTGCAACACAGTCACTAAATGAAACACAGCCACTACATGCAACACAATCACTACTTGCAACACAATTTCTTCTTGCAACACAATTACTACTAGCAGCACAATCACGACTAGCAACACAATCACTACTAGCAACACAATCACTACTAGCAACACAATCACTATCACCAACACAATCACTACTAGCAGCACAATCACGACTAGCAACACAATCACTACTAGCAACACAATTACTACTAGCAGCACAATCACGACTAGCAACACAATCACTACTAGCAACACAATCACTACTAGCAACACAATCACTCCTACCAAGTCAGCAATTACTTGCAACACAATCACTACTTGCAACACAATCTCTACTTGCAACACCATCACTACTTGCAACACAATCACTACTTGGAACACAATCACTACTAGCAGCACAATCACTACTAGCAACACAATCACTACTAGCAACACAATCACTCCTACCAACACAGCAATAACTTGCAACACAATCACAACTACCAAAATAATCACTCCTAATAACACAATCACTACTTGCAACAACATTACTACAACCAACACAATCACTGCTACCAACACTATCACTACTTGTTACACAATCACAAGTAGCAACACAATCTCTACTTGCAACACAATCACTACTTGAAACACAATCACTATTACCAACACAATAACTACGATCAACACAATCACTATTATCAACACAATCACTATTATCAACACAATCACTACTTGAAACACAATCACTTACCAACACAAACACTACTAGCAACACAGTCACTTACCAACACAAACACTACTAGCAACACAGTCACTTACCAACACAATCACTTACCAACACAATCACTTACCAACACAATCACTACTTGAAACACAATCACTTACCAACACAAACACTACTAGCAACACAGTCACTTACCAACACAAACACTACTAGCAACACAGTCACTTACCAACACAATCACTACTAGCAACACAGTCACTTACCAACACAAACACGACTAGCAACAAAGTCACTTACCAACACAATCACTTACCAACACAATCACTACTTGAAACACAATCACTTACCAACACAAACACTACTAGCAACACAGTCACTTACCAACACAATCACTAACCAACACAATCACTAATTGAAACCCAATTTCTCAATGCAACACAATACCTACTTGAAACACAATCACTACTACCAACACAATCAGTTCTTGCAAAACAATCACTTACCAACACAATCCCAACTTGCAACACAATCACTATTTGCAACCCAAGTTCTACTTGCAACACAATTAATAGTATCAACACAATCACTAAAACCAACACAATCACTACCACCAATACAATCACTACTTGCAGCCCAATTCCTACTTGCAACACAATTACTCCTTGAAACACAATCACTACTACCAACACAATCACTACCTACCAACACAATCATTCCTAGCAACACAATCACAACTACCAACACCAGCACAACTACAAAAACAATCATTTTTACCAACACAATCACTCCTACCAACACAATCGCACCCACCAACACAATCACACCTACCAACAAAATCACTACAAGCAACCAGTACCAACACAACCACCACTATTACAACAACTCTTCCAAGCACAAGCACAACACAGCCACTAGTACCAATATAATCACTACTGCCGATACAGGCACTACTACTAACACAGTCACAATACCAACACAATCACAACGTTCAACACAGCCACTACTACCAACGCAACCGCTACTACCAACACAACCACAATACCAACACAATAACAATTATCAACACAGCCACTACTACCAACGCAACCGCTACTACAAACACATACACTACTACTAACACATCCACTACTACTAACACAGCCACTACTACTGACACAGCCACTAATACCAACACATCCACTACTACAAACACAGCCACTACTACCAACACAGCCACTACTACTAACACAGACACTACTACTAACACAGCCACTAATACCAACACAGCCACTACTACTAACACAGCCACTACTACCAACACAGCCACTACTGATAACACAGACACTACTACCAACACAGCCACTAATACCAACACAGCCGCTACTACCAACACAGCCACTACTACCAACACAGTCACTACTACCAACACAGCCACTACTACCAGCACAGCGTCTACTAATATAACAGCCCCTACTACGAACACAGCCACTAGTAACAGCACGATCACAACTACCAACACATCGACTACTACTAACACAGCCACTACTACTAACACAGCCACTACTACTAACACAGACTCTACTACCAACAAAATCACTAATACCAACACAACCACAACTACCAACACAATCACTACTCGCACCCAAAGCGCCAGCTCCAACACACACACACACACCAACAAACAAACACACAAACACATACTCACACACATCATGTGATAGGCGATGATACGATTTGTATAAGTTTTAGATCAATTACAATGCTTGTATTCTGAACATTGTTAAAACTTACTTACTTGTTGATAGTCCTTATCAATTTATCAGTGTGTATTTGATATAAAAAACAATGTCCTGTTATGCTCATAACGAATGTGCACAGATTGTAAACGAACGTCGATATTCAAGACGTCAAAACATGGTACTATAATTCCGCGAACTGTCTCAAGAATATCCCCTTTACTACTTTCCAAACCTCTTATTACACCATTACTATTACTACTACAACCACTACAGCCTCTAAACAACTATAACAAAAACACACACTATTACTACCGGAAAATCAGTTTCCAACTGCAGTCAATTCTAAGATAACCACTACCACTACATGTACACGTATACTCACTAATTGCATCATCAGTCGTAATATCACCAGGATATATACTACCTTCAGTTGTATCAACAATAAAATACTTTACCCACAATAACACCCTTCACAAGTAAAACCACCAGCACTTATATTTTTACAATCACCATTGTCGATGCGATAACCCATTTGAAACACTTCTATTATTGGAGCACTTCTATTTTTGGCTAAGAAGGCGTGTACAAATATATGCTCTCAACTATGGTAAAAGTTAGATTATAACAAGGCTTCCGAGGGCATTAAATGAAATGGTGACATTGAAAGACTGGCAATATCTTATGGCGTCCTGTGTGACGTGAATACGTGTGTCTTTATTTTCCTGAGATAAATTACAAATTAACCATTTGAAGATTAGTTCCGATTAAACCATAATAGTTTTGTGTTTTAAGAGAAATATTCAATTTCGAAAAGTATACTTTGTATGTTGATATAAACAGAAATTGGTTTTATAGACAGGATCGAAAAGGCATAGCATCATAATTTAACTTAATTTATAATAACATTGTTACTTAAATGTATTACTTATGTTACTAAATCTACTAAAGTAAAAATTAAAAAAAACAACAACAAATACCACTACTACTACCACTACTACTACTACTACTAGTACTACTACTACTACTACTACTACTACTACTACTACTACTACTACTACTACTACTTCTACTTCTACTACTACTACTTCTTCTACTACTACTACTACTATAACTACTACTACTACTACTACTACTACTTCTACTACTACAAAAATCATTACTATAACTACTAATACTGCAACTACCAAAACTACTAAAACTCATTGATGTGCCACTACTACTTCGATAACCATGCTTATACCAGCACACGACCATACGACACTTCGCTGAAAAGTAATGCATGTTTTGCTACACACATGAAGTAAATGGTACGGATGTGTCAATGCATGACACATCCAAAATGTATTATGTTTGTAATGTTTGTTAGTATCAGACATACATGGATTTTGTCAGTTACTTTTTCCACATCTGCCATGACCACAGCTGATAATATCATAATTTGCTTTCTGTACTTGTAGAGAGCAAGTTGCCTGCCGAGATACGACGTAAAGGTAGTCGAGCAATCCAGATATACAAGAAAGCCCTGTCAGATGGCAAGCATGCTGTACAAAACATACGTGTGATGCTTGTCGGCCAAAGTGGTGTGGGGAAGACAACACTCCTAAAGAGACTTCTCGGTCAAGATGTGGATATTAATAAAATAGAAAGTACAGAGGGGATTGAGGTCCACGTCCACCGCTGCAAGATCGACGTTGACTCGGGTCAATGGCACTGCCAAGGTTCGCTTAATGCTAGCAGCATATCACTTCTACACCTATAGCCTAATACCACCACCATTACCATTGCTACCACTATATTTCTAACAACACCATCACCACCACTGCTGCCATTATACTATTAATAAGACCACCACTTCCACAGCTTCAACTATTTGCCTGATATTAACATCAGCACCAGGGCTACGACGCCTATACCCTCTAGAAAACCAGACAGCTACTTATTTATGACATATACCAACACTTTACACATACTACAATCAACAATACAGCAACCACTTAATGCCTTATAAGAGTAACACCACAGCTACCACGTTATGCTTAATAGATCCAGCACAACAACCACCTTATGTCTAATAGCACCAGGACAGTCATCACTTTATGCCCAAGACCACCAAAAATACCGCTCTTACATTATGCCTAATAATTCAAACATCACAGGTACCACTTTATGTTAAATGCATCTACCACAACTACTACTTTATGTCTCATACAGCCACAGCTACCACTTTGTGTCTAATACCAACAAAGCTACACATTTATGCTTAACGCCACGAAACCGCTACCACTTTATTCTTAATACCTCTGACACCAGAGCTGCCACTTTATGCCTAATACCAATACTATATATACCACTTTATTGTTAATAATACAACTACTATAACTGTATGCCTAATACCACCACCTTCACAATTGCCACTATATATCTAAGGCCACCAAGTCACTACCAATTTATGTCCAATACCGCAACCGCAACTGCCACTTAAAGGCTAATTTCACCACCACAACTTCTAATTTATGTCTATAAAACGCCAATACAATTACACATGCATGCCCAATAGCACCACCACAGCTACCACTTAATGCCTAATACCAACATCCCAACTGCTACTTAATGCCTACTACCACCTCCTCAGCGACACTGTATGCCTAAAACCACCACCACAACTACCAAGTTATGACTAATACCAACAACATAGCTGCCACCTTCTGCCTAATATCAACACCACAACTAATAACGCCACCACAACTGCCACGTTATGCCTAATGCAGCTACCACCACTACCATGTTATGCCAAATACCACCGCGAAAAATACCACTTAATGCCTACTACCGCCAACCCTATATCTACCGCTTTGTGGCTAATGACACCACTACTTAAATTTGATGCCTTATGCTACCACAACAGCTAACACATACTGCCTAATACTACCATCACAACTGTCCCTTATTGCCTAATTTCACCACCAGAACCACCAATGTCTCACAACGCCGCTACAATTCGACGTTATGCCTAATATCACCATCACAGCAACGAGTTAATTCATAATACAACCACAACTACCAATTAATGCCTAATGCCAACACCACAACTGCCAATTTATGCTTAATATCACCACCACAACTACTACTTAACGTCTAATACCACCGCCACTCCTACCACTGTATGGTTAATACCGAAACCACATCTACCTCTTTATGTCTTATACCACGACCACTATTACAACTACCACTTTATGCCTAATGCAGCAACCAAAACTATCATTTTATGCATAATACCACCATCACAACTACCACTTTATGCCTAATATCACCACCACATCTAATACATTATGTCTAATACCACAATTACCACTGCTACCACTTTATTCCTAATATGGCACCTACAGCTACCACTTCATGCCTAATACCACCAGCACAGTTACCACTTAACATCTAATACCACAAACACTACCACAACTTCCACTTTACGTCGAATACCACTTAAGTTATAACGGTCAGCCTGATTTCACGACTGGCACTACTACTATCATGATAATATTATACCATATCAACAACCACAACTATAACTGTACGCATATTTCGACCGCTAGCACCACTTCTTCCGCTGCACATCTAAAACCGCAAAACAGCTACCACTGCACTCCTTATATCACCATGTGGCAGGAGGGCTCACATAGTTGGACATTAGACATTGACATATTTGTCAGTTGTCAAGTAATCCTCTAATGCCGACACAGACCTTTAAACGTGTTGTCTCCCTAAATTATGCTTAGTAGATATGTGGTAGATAGTTTGTGATAATTTTAAAATTAATTATTATTTTCACGAAACATACTTCACAAATGACTTCCTAATATCACGAACATAAATCTGAATTTTACAAACCAAGTTACTAAAATTATGTGCAAAAATGCTGCTTAAAATGTCTATATGCGCTAAATAACGGGCAAAAATAGTAGGTCATTAAAGACTGTTAAGTTTTGTCCCCCACTCAATGTTTAAAAACACACATACTTGTTAATTTTAAATGAAATCAAACATTTGAAGCCGACTCATCAGAGAAGAAGTGTAAATGGTTGTATCATCCTGTTGATGTGTAGATGGAAGTGGGAATCCAGAGTCCAACATGCATCAAAGGAAAATACTTGTAGCGTCACTTATAGCATGAATTAAATGATAACATACAGACATAGAGTACATGCAATATGATACTTTTTTCACCGTCCCACTGCACAGGTAACATTGTTGTAATCATGTATACTGTAAGACTGCCTCAAATGAAGGAAGTTTACCCCATACGAACTGGAACATTAATGACGGGTGACTGATGTACTGGGCCGCCAATATGTGCTTCAAGCTGGAGAAGCGACTCGCATTGAACTTAATTATTCTAGTTATGCACTTTACATACATTACATGAAGTTAGCCTCTGATACTCGTGCAAATTATATTTCCCGGTACTATGTACCTATCTATTAAGGAATGGTTAATCTTTGTAATTTAGTGTAATTCTACGCAATAGAAGTTCTTGTCCTTAATAACAATATCAGGTCTTGAGCCCGTCTCGTCTACTTGCGTACGTTGTTTTCTTTTTTATCGCTATATCTCTCTCAATGTGTAAAATGTTAATTATACTGATGTATAATTTGCGTATTTGTAGAAAATGCAAATTGTAAGTGCATGAAGAT
The DNA here is from genome assembly GCA_007844125.1 of Sinonovacula constricta. Lineage (NCBI taxonomy): Eukaryota > Metazoa > Mollusca > Bivalvia > Cardiida > Solecurtidae > Sinonovacula > Sinonovacula constricta. The sequence continues at coordinate 1,028,298 of CM017563.1, read as the reverse complement.
ATTTTGATATAGCATATTTACTTGCTAAACATAAGTAGTACGTGCTTCTAGTATTTTCCCCGTCTGAAGACCTAGCAGTATCCTTTCATGTTATCATTTTTTATTTATGAGTTCATATATATTTAACATGTTTTGGTAATTATACACACAATACAACTATGCCACCAGTCTCTCATGCTTGTAAACAGTATCTTAAACTTGTTTCAACATTATTGTACTTGTATTCATGTGTTGCCGAATGATAGCCAGAGAATGTGTGTGTGTGCATAAACGTTTAGCATTTGTTCTATTAACGAATGATCACTGGTTCCTATTTAGGCGAGGACGTACAAGTTTCTCCCTATTGGTTACATGGTCGCCAATCGTAAATGACGCACTGTTTATTCATTTGCTTGATAAGTGCTTGTAGAATGGTAATCAATTTGATGCCCATTGTCAGCAGTACTTTTCTCCTCCATGCCTTCTCGCATTTTTACACGGCTTCTGACTTTCAAAACTTTCCTTAAGCGTTTTATGGGTTTTCATGTTTGCAATTCTTTGTGACACTTAATAGTTGTTCTTGGTTACTTTACTTCGGATATTTAGATGAGATGCCACCACATCCTAATGCAGCATTACTTTTGGCCATTTTGCCGCTGTTGCACGGGACACCAGAGGAATCAATTCTACAACCTGTTCAAGATACCAGCCCAAAGTCTGACACAAGGGCCTTTACTGACGATGAGGTCATATACAGACGGCAGCAAAACGTGACTGGCGTTGATGTATGTTAACCAACACATAGATTTACAAGCATGT